>OY804597.1:21407353-21705328 GCA_963680895.1 Fragum sueziense
AGGCCTATCTGGTATTGCAGCCCCCAATTAGAAGGCTTTCAGTAATGACCACCATATAGAAAGTGCTTCGTTTGCCCGTCCGTCCGTTTTTCTACCCGTCCGCCAAGTTCTCTAGCTGACTGCTCTTGGTGTCAAAATACATTAATTTATTATGTTGAGAGTTAAAATGTGTGTACTAAATAAGAAAATATGAAAGGAAAATATTAAGAAAAAAAGAGTCAATTTATTTTCAGTATAGATCTATTCTTCTTTTGATTCAATGTTTTTCCAAACCTTTCTAAATGGGGGAAACTGTTTCGGAAATACATAATGTATTTCATTGCTTCGTCTTTGAATATGGATCAATTTTATCAAGAAAAGCAGTGATTAATTTCGGACTACGATGGCATTCCGTAAATGTAAATGTAAAACGTCGCAACTAGAGCTTGTTTGAAGCTGTAGTTACGATATTTTATACCAATACAAACGGTTTATAAAAACAGAACAGTAACCAAGTCTATTTTAGCACACAATTGATTGCCATAACCGATATCTCTTATTCATGTGTTCTTCCTATTGATGAGTGAAACATTTTAACCCTTTAACAATGATTTTGACGTAATCTGTCAACAATAATATTGGGAAAAATACAAAAGTCGGAATGCATAGCGACGAAAATTCTCTTGAAAACTGTCTGAAAGTTTTTTGGACTGTCATATTTACAAAGTCATTGTACATTAAGTATTAGTGTGGCCTTTCGAAGCAGAACTTAAAAAATATATAAACATAGGTATAAGAATAAAATATATAGAAATAGGAAAGTTCCACCGTCCTAAATTAAAGAAATCACCATGGAAACATGCCACATGCGTATAATAATATACACAAAAATATGCTAATTTCAATTTTGATTTTAGTTTGTATATCCTATTGGACATTGTATTGTTAAGAGGTTAAACTGAAAATTGAAAAAGTAGAAGTTGTATGACAATAAGCTATACGTTCTTCAACGCCAATTACACAAAACGCGGGAACAACGTCGTATTGTTTGGCGGCGATGTTATAAAGTCATGAAAACAGATCATAAACGTAAACTTTTGTTTCAGGAGAAATGTAGTGAAACGTCTTTTTTAACATTTTATCTTCCAGAAATCTAAAATATTGAAACAAATGGATTTAATCATATTAGCACAAATATACTCCCCGTCATAAGAAAGTAGCCACCTGTCTAATGCAAATGGTCGCCAATTTTAGGATTATTCATAAATGTACCGAAATAAATACAAGATATTGAAGCATGGCAAGTAAATCGAAAACAGTCGAATTACCCCATTAATTAGACTGTTTCGATTTTCTTGCCATGCTACAATTTTGAGACGATTCCAACACATCCAACGTCTACACGTGACGTCATTCCGACAAGACAACCATTATCGGGACTACTACCTGTGAAATCGACAGAAAAAGGCAAACGTTACAGATAGATTGCTTCCTGGGTTGAGTTCTATCAGTAGTAGAGGCTGATTAACGTATTAGACCATCCGTTTCAGACGTCTTGCGATACCCATAGTCTTGCTACGATGTTATTGACAACATTACCTTCAGTGGTTTAGACAGCATCTATTGTTTTCTAAGGACAATTGCATAGCATGTATTAATACCAACGGTGTTCACACTCGAAAATGTCTTGTAAACGCGAATCTTATCCTTATCCACTTTCAGGAATTGTTACGGTAATAACAAGTATAGTGATAAATTGACAATTATTGAAAGTAAAAGATTAAATGTGCATTTGTAAAATTTTATTCATGTACCGCATGCAATCAAGGTGTTAATTAAAAAAGAAATGCGCACTGTTAACTTTTCCCGTTAGTATACTTTAGAATGCATGCCCGTAGAAAGCAATTTCATATGGGCCCTGTCTAGTCCAGTGTCTAATATTCGGGGGGGGGGGGGGGGGGGGGGGGGAACTAAATTAGATTTGCCATAAGTTTTAAATGTGAAATGATGAAAATTCGGCATTTTTGCCAACTATGAGGGGGGGGGGGGGGGGTGGCTCCAGAGTCCCCCTGTTCGTACGGACCTGGGATGTGTGAAGCAGTGGATCCTCCTTAGAATAAATGGTGATAATGGTAATGACAAATATTACAGTTTAGATCTGGAAACGTTCATTTAGGCTTTTGCGACCAACATGGATCCAGATCGGACTTTGCATGTGCACTGTCTGATCAAGATCCATCTTGTTCTCATTTAATAGCTTATTCTCCACCTGTACCAAATTTAAGAAGGCATAGCGAAAATCTTACCGGTGAAACTCCAAGGTAACGATAAAAATGATGATGATGATGATGATGATGATGATGATGATGATGATGATGATGATGATGATGATGATGATGATGATGATGATGATGATGATGATGATGCGATATTACCGAATAAATGTTTAAATGTGCCGTTAAGTCCAGTGCAATCGATTAATTTATCAAACATGTGCTCATAAAACACCGTAGCTGGAAAAGATAACATCGCAAACATGCTGTAACGTTGTCACGAAGAAACCGCACAATGATTTTCAATGACATGACACCGAAAACTGCCATTTACAGCCTTTATTTGTACATTTATATGTCTTTTTTGTATACTTGCAATGCAAATAGATAAACATAAACAGTGATATCGTACCATTTCGTTCGGGCGATTAAGATCAACCCACATGATCTCAATATGCGCTTTGTGCACTTGCAATCCGTTTATACCATTTGAAAATAATGATCGATAAAACTGATATTTTCGTGCGTATTATAAATCATATCTACATACCTTAGTAACTTCCATTTGAGTGCATCCTTTAAAAAAAAGACGGAAAAAGAAGTAAAACAAAATGCCACGTGTATTGTTTACAAAAATCCGTATGTGCAATGAAGTATCTGTACCTTGTGTTCATGAAAAATGTTCCTCGCTTTGTCCGAGTTCACCACCAGTGATAACTCATGATATAAAATTCACATCAAGCTGAAAATTATTCCCAGGTAAGATCTTATAGTAATCAACATTCTGTTCTAGTTTAATTTTGTCTTGATTGGTCAATACTTGTAGTTACTAGAGTGAAAATAAGGTAAAAATTAAGCAGAAAATGACATTTTTGTCAATTTCAAGGGCACATATTGCATAATAGTAAATTCAAATCAAGCTGGAAAATGCACTCAGGCAAGATCTTATAGTCACCAACATTCTGTCCAATTTTTGTCTTGATTGGCCAATATTTGTAGTTGCTAGAGTGAAAACAAAGTCAAAACGGCCACTTTTGGCATTCAAGGGCAGATAACTCGAGACTTTCTACTTCAATCAGAATTCTGTGAAGGAACCTGAGAGAGATTCACCCGAGGATCATTCCTGTGAAGTTTGGTTGATCTTGTAGTTTTTGAGAAGAAGATTTTTAAAGAAAACGTTTATGGACGGACGCACGACAGACACAATGCCATGACAATAGCCCGCTGGCCTGACAGCCAGTGGAGCTAAAAATGGCTCTGGTATATAGGGGAATATTGCCTGTGGTAGTCAAAAGGTCAAGACCAATTAGACACCCAAATACTCAGTCAGCATAATCTAGCATATTTGCCTCTCACCCTAGAGGTCCTGAGTTTGATACCCTGCCGCTGCAAATATCCTTTCTGACAATGATGTCACCCACCAATGGTTTGAAATTGTTAACCGATGAGGGTGAGCAGCTAGAGGCTTGGTTAGGGTGTTGTGATAGTACTGGTACAAGAAACAACAGGAATCCATGGTTAGGTGCTACAGCTGCCGCTATGTGACATCACCATAGCAGTTAAAAACGGCGCAAAACCCTAATAAACCAAACTATTGTAATCAACCAGCCGTTTCTTTCTCTATCTGTCAGGATGTGATGGCTGAGTTGATTTGGCTGGTCGACTACAAATAACAATGTCCTGCTTTTTGACTTGCTGGTTAAAAAGGAGGGACAAAATAAAAACACAAGATTGAATTAAAGTTTAAAAATCATTATTAAATTTCTCTTCTATAGCTGCTTCATGTTAAATAAACAAACAAAATGATGTGTGTGAAAGTTCAAAATGAATGCTCAAGGCTTAAACAAAATAAGGGGGGGATGACCAATTGCTGCAGACGACGGATGTTCTATTCTATTTCTAAGTTCTCATTGATGAATCTATTTGTTGTTCTCTTATTAAAAGATGGATGATAAGAAGTTCTTGTTGATTCTTAACCTTTGTTGTTTGATGTTCTCATTGTGGTGCCGTCCGAGCAATTGATGCAGAACCTGGAGTTCTCGCGCTTTTATAGGTGATTGGATGCTGGCGATGCTGGCGAAGTTATCAGCCAATCAGAATCCTCCATTCCGTTTCGGCTGACCGGGCCGGAATGAGTGATTCGGTCAAGGCCAACAACATAGGGTTTTGACGAAAAATCCCTTTAAGTAATGAGAAAGGGATGTATGGAGAAACATTCTCTAGGTTTTAATGTCCTAAATCATATAAAATGCATGACCCGATTAGTTGAGTAGAACGATCGAAACGTTTCGCCAGCATTCGGCCCCATCCGGCAGCATTACGCGACAAAGTAGTCCGTCGGCAGCATTGAAATTACGTATTAAAAATAACTGGAACGTGGCATAAAATATACACAAAACATTCATAAAATCAATTATCAACCCGAATATTATACGTTTGGACTCTAAAAAGTGCTAAAACATTGCTTTCTGCGAAGACGACATAATTCCTTACGCCAGCGTTCCTGGCAACAAATAGGCCGGAAATGGCCGGCTTCTATTCGAAAGACAAAAATGCTGGCGATCATGATTACGGCTAATATACGGGTTGACAACACACAAATTTATGCTGCCTCGTAAGTAAAAACATTAATCTAACTTTCTATACCCGGGTGAGATCGTGAAATGCTGGTTTTGACGTAAAACAGCGATCATGTTTTGGCAAGTGCACCTATATCCGGATATTACATTCTTCGACTACGACCTGGCTATTACACTTCCCCCACCTTAATCTACAAACTTCTCCCGAAGTTTCCACATCGTAGATGGAGTAAGTGCATAATGAATGTTAGATTAATATTACTTACTAAGCTTAAAAACATGAATTAAACATTTAATTATCACAAGAATGTAACGCTAATTGGTTCAATTAGTAAAACGCACGTGGTTAACCAGTCCTTGAAAAGTCCGTGTTGGATTGGAAATGTAAGGAATTTAGCACTGGAAAAGTTCAGTTTCTTCTTAAATTCGTAA
The DNA here is from genome assembly GCA_963680895.1 of Fragum sueziense. NCBI lineage: Eukaryota > Metazoa > Mollusca > Bivalvia > Cardiida > Cardiidae > Fragum > Fragum sueziense. The sequence continues at coordinate 21,412,617 of OY804597.1, forward strand.
ATTAATGATTTATAGCACTCTATATCTCGGTAAAGTTCATCACAGTCCAAATACTTTCTGGTAAACACTGAATATCACAGTCCTATTAATGACTAAAGCTATTAACACATAAATACTTGATATCACAGTCCATGAATCACTAATTTGAAAGCTAATTACTATATTAAATTAATTTCAGGCTCGGAATGTCCACGAATATCACAATGGTTCAGGAACACGTCGGTGGTAATGGCACACAGGAATGGTAATGTTCAGCACACGGAATATGTCTCGGGAATGTCCACTGGATTAATACGGTCATGGTCATGGCACGCAGCAACAATACGGTCATGGCCATGGCGCACACAGGAACACCAGAACAGAAGAAATATGGTCATGGTCATGGCACGCAACAACAACACGGTCATGGCCATGGCGCACACAGTAAAGATGAAACAGGAACACTGGGGGGGCAAAGTGGAACAGCTCGGGGAAAGTTGAAGAGGTTTGTTGAAATGTTTTCTAGTGGATTCTATCAAATTCAATTCAGTAGTAAAGTCCATTTTTTAGTTGAAAGTTGTCTGATGTTGTAGATTCTGATAAATTTCGATTCTTGATGAATATAGATGTTAATAGCCAAAGTTCAAGTGTGGATTGCTGAATTCAAAATATTTCAAGTTTCGTTTTTATTTCAGGAGGCGGAGGAAGTCTTAGTTTTCGGATGACATTCGAAGAGGTACGTCTATGCCGTTAGTAAAACCGGCAGGAAGACCCCCTTCGAAGGCTCGAACGATATCCAGATCTTGCGGTGTACACTCTTCTTTCGCTGTGGTGGCTATCCTTCGAATGACTTCGTAATTGGCAATCCACATGTCGACGATTGAGCTGTCCCGAGTTAAGGTGGTTCCTGGCAGGACCAAGTGATTGTAACGAAAGACCGTTTCGCTTCTTGTCTGGCCACCCCATTCTCCTTTCAAGGTGATTGCAGCCCATTCCACAGCGAACAACTTCATTTCTGGGCTCATTTTCTTCCATCCCTTGGGTGGCCAGGCAAGAGCAGGAGTAAGCGGAACCTCTTCCTCCTGGACGTTGCCCCACTCTCTTCTTCCAGGAGGAAGAAGAGGAAAAGATCCCCGCATCAACAGTCGCTGGGCCCTCTCTGGAGTAGATAGGGAATCTGACTGGCTGCTGGAAGATGGTGGGTCAGTAGCGGATGATTTCTGATCGACAGCAGATGAAGGTGGATTCGTCTCACATTGCTCTACGTCTGAAGGCTGACTGGTCTTGACGAGTTGCGGTTTGTCGTCTGATGAAGAGTTGGTGGAGTCTGATGAAGTGTTGTTGGAGTCTGAGGAAGAGTTGTTGGAGTCTGATGAAGAGTTGTTGGAGTCTGATGAAGTGAGGTCTGATGAAGTGAGGTCGGAAGAAGGCTGAGGGATAGTAGGAGGTTGTTGTTGTTGTTCTGAAGAAGAATTATCCGGGATCGAAACTAAAATAGTAGTTTGGCCCTCTATGCTGGTGATTTCCGTCGACATGCTTGCCTGTTCAGTCGGTAGAGCGGATTCCTGCATCGCCTTGGAAATCATATCTGGAGCTGGTTGCGGATCTGCTTGAGGAGGAGAGAAGACCAGGGGGTGATATACAAGAGGATGTCCCTCTGGTGACACTCGACTGTCTCCCATCTCCGGATGCTCTGGGTCGTACTCATCCCCAAACGAAATTGGCGTCGGAGTTCGTATTGGTGAATTATAACAAGAACGGATCTGGGATGTGGTGGATGTTGCAGACGCAGAAGTGGCGACGTCGGGCTTGAACAGCTTAGGCGTGCTTGTCTGTACAGGATGAAGCAAGCGTTCGTTGATTTGCAGAAGGTCTGCTAGGGCAGAACGAACATCATCGCCCTGGTATTCCAGCCATTCGATATTCTCCGGCATGTCGTAGGGTGGTAGACGGCTCAGATGTTTAACCAACGCTGCGCAGGCTGAATCCGTCGTGAAGATCTGGTCAGAAATTCTGGCCTTCATTAAGTCCTGGTCCCTGGAGAAGACTATCCGTTTCTCTGCTGACGACAGGTTTATCTCCAGGAGTTTAATCGTGTTCGCCTTCCTTTTCCGGTTGGTGTGAAGGCTCTGGGAGGCTGAGGTCAAGGCGGGATTACACAAATCCCAACCTTGCCTCCAGTGATCGTACGAGGGCTGCTTCCCACGGCACCAGATCCTCATCTTCTCCTTAGCGAAAGTAGCTTCCGGCGTGTTGAACTCTGGTTTCAGCCCGTGAGTCTGTATGAAGTCTCGAGGGTCACGGGCGAAGAAAAACATATTGGCGGTAGTAAGGGTCTTTGGCGGCATCGTATCAAGTACCTCTGGATGCACTCCCTTCACATGACGTGTAAGGTCCTGCGGGTACCGGAACTCCCTAACCTCACGTTCCAGGCACCACGGGCAGATAACTCCGCTGTCTGAGTGTCTACTCTTCATGTAGTGGTTGGTCAAGTCCTTCTTGGTGAGGAAGACAGCCGGGCACTTATGGCAAGGATACCGGGCTGGTGGAGTGGTGACTTTGTCAACTGCAAAGAGAGAACAGTTCAATTGATGATCTACATAGACATAGACATAAGGTTAGTTGAGTTCGATGAGTTGCAAACAATTCTGATTTTGTCGTTCATAAGCATTGCAATAATTCTCTTTTGATGACTCTCTTATTCCTTCATAAGATGCAGACAACATTTTTGGCATAAATCTGTCATTATAGATGCTTTCATAAGCCCAAGCTTCTCTACACTAGGTTCTAAAAACCTTTCAACATATTGACTCAAAGATTAAGTAAATCGCGGGTGGGTGATCAGTTCCTCCCTCATTACTTAGTTGGATGGCCATCCGTACTCATAGTCAACTTCAAACAAAAAAAAACAGATGCTTGGCTCTAGTATCTATCTCTTATAACAGTCTTCTTATGCAAAAATAATTCTTTCAAATATTTCAATTGATGCAATGCTCATGTATGACCTTGTATTCTCAAATTCTATTTCAGATGATGTTTGATGAAAAAGATTAATGTTGTGATGTGATGTGATGTTCAGTGCTGTGTCGTCTGATGATTTATGTGGAGCTGGGGGTCTATTTTACTGTGATGTGTTGTTCAACGCTTCTTTGGCGGTCAACAACCAAGTAGGTATGTTTGAACATTTGTATTTTATCAGTCTGTCAATGTGCACAGCCTTTGCTGGGCTCTTTGACGAACTTTTCACTAAATACACTAAATCATCAATTTTCTTTGTAACCAAGAAAGGACCTCTCCAGTGAGGCGCAAGTTTGTTGCATACACCAGGCTTCCTAGCTGTGTCATGCAACCAAACAAGCTCACCTGGACAGAAGGCTCGCTTCCTTGCGTTCAAATCATAGTGCCGTTTCCTGTATTCGGTTTTCTTTTTCAGAGTTTTCCTTGCTGTCTCGTGTATGATTTCAAGCTGCTCTTGCAGGTTGGAGACATACTCGTCACATGAGCAAGGACTTTTGTTTTCTGTTTCAGGCTCAGGCGGGAGACCGGTCATTGCTTGAAGTGGAAGCACAATGTTATGTCCAAGGACCATTTTGTTTGGAGTCTGGCCCGTACTGACCTGAACAGAAGATCTATATGCCATCATTACTTGAGGTAAGAAGTCGTCCCAGTTTCTTTGGGTTGAATTGCAGTACATGCTAAGCATTACTCCTAACGTTCGGTTAAATCTCTCCACCGTCCCGTTGGACTGGGGATGCATGGCCGTAGATTTAGTGTGGTCAATTTGTAGTAAACTGCACATGTCTGCAAACAACTTTGAGCAAAAATTGGTTCCACGGTCACTGTGGATCTGCAGTGGCACACCAAATCTAGAAACGAAATGGTCGACAAAAGCCTTTGCAACAGTTTCAGACTGTTGGTTTGGCAAAGCTACTGCTTCTGTGTAGCGAGTGAAGCAGTCACAGATTACTAATACAAAAGCATTTCCTTTCTGGGTTCGTGGCAAAGGCCCAAAGATATCCACCGCACAGCGTTCAAAAGCTGTGAGAGTGGGAACTGAACCCATAGGGGATTTATTTGGCTTAGAAGGTTTCCTGGCAGCACACTGAGGACATTTTGAGCAAAAGCTTTCAATGTCTTTCTTCATCCCTGGCCAGTAGAAAGTTTGTTGTATTTTGGCCAGCATCTTGTCGGTTGCTAAATGTGCTGCAGAAGGAATATTGTGCATGTATTGCATGATGGTGCCTTTGTGTTGTTCTGGGACAATTAGTTGAAGTTGTGATGTGTCTTCATTGTCATACCATTTGCGAAAAAGGCAGGTGTCAATTACTACTAATCTGTCCCACATGCGCCAAAGTGATTTGGTAACCTTAGACTGGTCTACTATTTGTTGCCATGAAGGTCTTAGTTGACTTTGCTCCAAAAGTTTAAAAATTTGACCTATTGATTTGTCTGCCATTTGTTTATTTCTTATACTTTCAGGCGTCAAATCTGGGTGACTAAAGATGGTCTGTCTGAAAACTGAGTTATTGCACGACTGACTTCGTGTCACCGCACAAATAGCTGAAGATGGTGCAGACTCTTGGTCATTCTTACAAGAAGATGGATCAGTCGAGGTAGGTTCTAATTCATGTTGTTCATTGAGGCTTTGTTGATGTGCACATTTAGTGCATGGTGCTCTAGAGAGAGCATCAGCATTTCTGTGTTGAAGCCCTGGTCGATGGGAAACCTTTAGGTTGTAGGTACCTAGGGTTTCGAGCCACCGAGCTACCTGACCGGTCGGTTGCTTGAGGTTTCTCATCCAAGAGACTGCTGCATTATCTGTGCGGAGCATTACTTCTTGACCATACAGATAATGGTGGAATGCTTTTAGTGCATGCATTACGGCAAGAAGTTCTTTACGTGTCACGCAATAGCTTTGCTCATGTTTATTCAGCGATTTGCTATAGTAAGCTATAGCCACCTCTCTATCATTTTGTATTTGTGAGAGTACTGCCCCTGTTGCATAGTTGCTTGCATCAGTATCAAGTATGAACTGGCAGTCTGGCAGGGGATAACCCAATATTGGTGATGAGATCATGGCCTCCTTAAGTGTTTCAAAGGCCGTCGTACATTCGTCGGTCCAGTCGAATTTAACATTCTTTTCTGTTGCTTTGTATAGTGGTCGAGCAATTTTTGAAAAGCCTTCCACAAACCTTCTATAATAAGAGCAAAGTCCAAGAAAGGACTTTAACTCCTTTGCATTGCGGGGAGCTGACCAATTCTTCACTGCATCAATTTTGTCGGGGTCAGTCGATATGCCATCTTCAGAAACTAAGTGACCAAGAAATTTTACTTGTTTCTGGAAAAAGAGGCATTTTGATGGTTTGCACTTTAAATTGGCCTGTAGAAGTCTCTGAAAGACATGCTCTAGCCTGACTAGTCCTTGTTGCACAGAGTTACATGGCACAATTATATCATCCATGTATAGTAAACATTCTATCCATTGCAGGCCACGCAGGACGTTCTCCATCAGGCGTTCGAAGGTTGACGGGGAATTCGATAAACCAAAGCTCATAACTGAAAATTGGTATAGGCCCATGGTTGTTGCGAAAGCCGTCTTTTCCTTGTCGGAAGGTTTCATAGCAACTTGCCAAAACCCACTGTTGAGGTCGAGGGTGCTGAAGAATTTTGAGCCCGATAGAGCGTCAATACAGTCATCCACACGAGGTAAGGGATAGGCATCTTTTATTGTGACGTCATTAAGTCGTCGATAGTCAACACAAAATCTTGGTGAGCCGTCTTTTTTCTGAATGAGGCAAACAGGGCTCGACCAAGCACTTGTGGAGGGTTCAATTATCCCCCTTTGTAGCATTTTGTCGATTTCCTCTTTTTCGATTTCGCGCTTCCCTATAGGAAGTCGTCGTGGAGGTTGTCGAATAGGTCTTGCGTCACCTGTGTCAATTGAATGTTGTACCAGGTTTGTCAGTCCTATGTCTTCTGGGCTTTTTGAAAAGACCGTCTGATACTTAGTTAACAGGTTAGATAACCCTTGTTTTTCGTTCTCGTTCAAATGTGTTGAGCTGAGTTCCAAGAGATTTGTCAAATGTTCTGGTAGTGAGGGTTGCTCTTGCGTCTCACTAACCGATGCTATATGTTCTGTTGGCAATTCAGTCTCAAAGTATGACTCGCAAGTACCAACAGCAGTATTCTTGTAGAGCGTAATGTCGTCTGAACCATAGTTCAAGATATGCATAGTCAGCTTACTGACTGTTGTGTCGATTATCCCTCCTATAACACTGACCTGGCTCTTTGCCATCAGTTCTATAGAGGGTTCTATAAATCCATTTGCTGATAGGTGTTCTTTTTGAGGAATCTTAACTGTCACAGTCTTTCTGGTATGTGTTGGAATGCTTATGGTGTGTTGTAACTCTACCCTACAAATTTGATTTGCTTGACCACCTGTCCAAAGTGGCACATTTAAATTACCTATTGTAAGGCATGATCTTTTATAATTTATGCTGTCCACATTATTTTTCAGAAAATCCTGCCCCAGAATGCCATCAGCTTCAATATCACATATCACAAATGGGATATCAAAATGCTCTCCGGCCATATCAAGGACAAGATCAACACTGCCCCTTACAGACATCGGTTCCCCGTTGACAGTCTTGAGAACACTACTTGCTGGACGAAGATTAAAGGCACACTGGGTACCTATTTCTTTCATTTTGGAGTTTGAAATCAAGGAAGTGGTAGCCCCACAATCAATCAAAAAATTAACAGAAGCCTGTCCTATATTACAAGTAACATAAAAACCATTATCGTGCTGGTTGAAATTTGCACCAACACGAGCTGAAGAAATATTCACTTTTTGTTCATTAACCTTAGGCCTATTTTTTGAAATCTGAGCTGACTCTTGGCCTGCAGACCCAGCTGAATCTAGTTTTCCTGATTATTTTGATTATTTGTGTTGGGTCTGTAGGGCTGGTTTCTACCTGTATTTTGCTGACTTTGGGATTGTTGGTTATAACCAGAAAAGTTGGAATTTCGTTGATTCCAATTAGGGGGGTATCTACTCTGATTGGTGTTTAATGGACAAGACATCCAGAAATGATCTGGTGACTTGCATCCAAAGCATGTTTTTGGTCCCTTGTTAAAGTTTGAGTCCCTATTGGGTCTCTTTGATTCCATTTTGTCAATTCTGGCTTCAAGCCTCTTTATTGCAGAGCTTAAGTCAGAAGATTGTTTGTCTAAACTGTCGTTACTGCTAGTGTCGCATGCGCGAACTGCCGAAACTGATGTGCCTAAAATAGATTCGTATCGCTCGATTATTGTCACGGCCTCATTAATAGTGGTGCAGTTGTTGTCTATACATCTACATCTCATTTCAGTGGAGACCAACTTGTAAAGCTGATTCAACGCGAGATGTTCCTGCGCATGATGGTCGAATTCGGAGTATGCCTTTTTGGACAAGAGACGGAGGTCATCGGCAAGAGAAGAAATACTCTCACCCTTCATCCTTCGCCTATTTTCCAGTTTGCTGAGCCAGAGACATTGATGCTTGCTACTGAAACCAAATCTATCAGACATTCTAGTTACCAGCGTTTTATAATGTCGGCGTTCAAACTCCGACAAATTCATATAAAAATTTCTGGCTGAGCCCCTAAGGCTTGTTGCTAGCATTAATACTTTAGTTCTGGAATCCCATTGTGACAGTTCCGCGCAGTCCTCAAAGTGTGAGAGGTACTGCTCGAAACCACTTGTGCCGTCATATGTGTCAGGCTTAATAGAATGTAGAGGTCTATGTGATGGAAAGTGTTCAAAATGTCCAGCTGTGTATGAATTGTCACTGTCACCATTGTCAAAATGTGTATTATGTGAATTAGATCTATTGTGACTTGTATAATTGTGGCAATTATTCGTGTTGTGCTGATATGGATGATGCTCATCTCGAAAACGAACTTGTCGTGTGTCGTTACATGTTTCTCTATGTGTTGTGAGTTGCGAATTATCATGACTAGGCGAAAAAGATCTCGGTTGACTATGAGTATTGATGTCATCTATTTCGCTTTCTACGTCACTATCCTCATGTAAGGATTCTGGTGCTGGTAGTCTGAAAGAAATTTCAGGATCTGGGGAGGCCATAATGACTGAGATAATCTACAATAATGATAAAAAAAACTTCTAATGTAAAAGTATGTCTTTATGATCACTGGCTTTTTCTTATTTTTGAAAATGCAGCAAAGTAGAATGACTGAATTTTGAAATTTATAATATCCTTTACTTCTGACACCAAAATTGTAATCAACCAGCCGTTTCTTTCTCTATCTGTCAGGATGTGATGGCTGAGTTGATTTGGCTGGTCGACTACAAATAACAATGTCCTGCTTTTTGACTTGCTGGTTAAAAAGGAGGGACAAAATAAAAACACAAGATTGAATTAAAGTTTAAAAATCATTATTAAATTTCTCTTCTATAGCTGCTTCATGTTAAATAAACAAACAAAATGATGTGTGTGAAAGTTCAAAATGAATGCTCAAGGCTTAAACAAAATAAGGGGGGGATGACCAATTGCTGCAGACGACGGATGTTCTATTCTATTTCTAAGTTCTCATTGATGAATCTATTTGTTGTTCTCTTATTAAAAGATGGATGATAAGAAGTTCTTGTTGATTCTTAACCTTTGTTGTTTGATGTTCTCATTGTGGTGCCGTCCGAGCAATTGATGCAGAACCTGGAGTTCTCGCGCTTTTATAGGTGATTGGATGCTGGCGATGCTGGCGAAGTTATCAGCCAATCAGAATCCTCCATTCCGTTTCGGCTGACCGGGCCGGAATGAGTGATTCGGTCAAGGCCAACAACATAGGGTTTTGACGAAAAATCCCTTTAAGTAATGAGAAAGGGATGTATGGAGAAACATTCTCTAGGTTTTAATGTCCTAAATCATATAAAATGCATGACCCGATTAGTTGAGTAGAACGATCGAAACGTTTCGCCAGCATTCGGCCCCATCCGGCAGCATTACGCGACAAAGTAGTCCGTCGGCAGCATTGAAATTACGTATTAAAAATAACTGGAACGTGGCATAAAATATACACAAAACATTCATAAAATCAATTATCAACCCGAATATTATACGTTTGGACTCTAAAAAGTGCTAAAACATTGCTTTCTGCGAAGACGACATAATTCCTTACGCCAGCGTTCCTGGCAACAAATAGGCCGGAAATGGCCGGCTTCTATTCGAAAGACAAAAATGCTGGCGATCATGATTACGGCTAATATACGGGTTGACAACACACAAATTTATGCTGCCTCGTAAGTAAAAACATTAATCTAACTTTCTATACCCGGGTGAGATCGTGAAATGCTGGTTTTGACGTAAAACAGCGATCATGTTTTGGCAAGTGCACCTATATCCGGATATTACATTCTTCGACTACGACCTGGCTATTACACTATCAATGTAGTAGAATGAACAATTTCAGGCTGGTCCAAATTGTGACACTTTTTGACACCCATAAAAAGGCTTTTGAAAACATAGTGGAAAATGAAGAAATTGCTTGTGACAATGTTTCCCTGAAAGACCAAACCATGTCTAATTCAATTTACTTAGAATTGTTTTCTGCATCATCTTTGAATTTGGACCAGTCTAAAACTTTGCTGTCTGGTAATGGGCTAAGATGATGTTTTCTTTGTTACTTTCTAATGGGCATTTGACAAATTCCAAAAGAACATACACATTAGACTAGTCCAATTTGAAAGCAATAATAGATGTTAAAGGTACAAAATTTTGCATGTTTTGCAAAAGAACATTTCGAGTGAAAGCACGAAATTGTTGATTTTCAGCAGTCACTCTCAGTGTTATTTCACCCTTTCTTATATAAGATAGGAATGTCTAAGCCAGGTAATGTTTGGGAAAGGACTGATTTTGTCAACCTTTGGTAAAAAGAAAACAAACAAAATTTCCCTGAATCAGCAATAGTGAATTTTATTCCTTCGATTATTCTTGGTCCTTTTCATGATATTTCAAACATATAAAAAGACATTAATTATGAACATGCAATAGCAAAGAATTTTGTGCTAAAAATAGACTGGGTGTACTGTTACATTTGATAAATCGTGGGTGTTGCTCTAAAATCTCGTTACTACGGCTTATATCAAGCCTAATTACAAAATATTATTACAACACAGGTCTACGAAATACTATTGTTTGTCTGAAATTACATCGCGGTTAACTCGATAAAATCGATCCCTATGTAGTTGTGAAAAGCCCTTTTCCAAAGTAAAATAATTTTCTTCATGGATTCATACAGTGTAATTAAATTTCATTTTTCATACCTTCATGAAAAAAAAATGCATTAATTCCTTAAGTAACTAGAAGACCTGAAGGTCTTGAGTCGCTCCACAGGCCAGAACTTCTTGAAATATACAACACAAGTTTTGACTTTTGTAATTGATTCGCATGTTATGTTTGATAAATTCTATGAAATCAATACTTTTAAATCTCAATGTGGTCAATATCTGTGGTTGTTAGAAAACAAGTTGGCTTATTTCTTGCAAATAAGCTTTATTCTTTGAGCATTAGACTAAAACTAGGGAGGTAACTCAATGAGCAAATATCTTGGGCTTACATTAGTAACCTTCCTTTATTCCAATATATACTGAACTCCTTCAGTCAAACAAGTACTGTGATTTGTAAAATTCAAAAGCAGATAATTCTAAACTTTCCAGTCCAATCGGACATCTGAGATCTTACGGTCAGCTACATTGTGTCCAAGTGTTTTCTTGATTGGTCAATATTTGACGTTATTGGAGTGAAAACAACATGGAAAATGGTAATTTTGTCAAATTAAGGGACAGACAACTCAGGATTTTCTATTCCAATCTGGCTGAAAATTGCACTTATGCAAGGTATTATTGTCAGAAAGATTACTTCAAAGTTTTAAGTTGATTGGTAAATGTTTTTGGATTTTAGAGTAAAATGTAAGGTCGAAAACAGCAATTTTGTAAATTTTAAGGGCACATCTAGGGAAAAATTACACTCTGGCAAAATCCTATAGTCACCAACATTCTGTCCAAGTTTTGTCTTGATCGGTCGATATTTATAGTTGTTAGAGTGAAAACAAAGCAAAAGCGACCATTTTTAACATTCAAGGGCAGATAACTCAAGACTTTATGGTCAAATTATAATTTTTTAAGATAATCTGATAGAGGGTCACCCAAGAATCATTCATGTGAAGTTTGATGGAAATCCATCCAGCAGTTTCTGGGATGATTTTTAAAGAAAAAGTTTACAGACGGACGGACAAACACACGGATGGACGGACAGCGCGGCGACTATAAGCTCCCCCTAATTTTTTTCGGGGAGCAAAAAAAGACATTAGAGATACTTTCTTGAATAATGATATGAAATGGTACGTGCATTTATTTTTGAACCTCTCTGCTGTCAACAAATACTTTTCAAGTTATTGTTTATGTTTGTTCAAACTTACATTTTCCTCTATTATTCTCTCACTATCCAGCTATTGCACCAGAAAGGCCATTGAAGTTTATCATCTAAGTACATCAGGTTCTAAACCGATACAACAACTGTTGATAGTTCAGTTTGCCTACCATTATCAACAACAGCAACAACTCTGTGTGACAATAATACTAACCATCATACAAAGGCGGAAACAACCGATATACAAAAGCCATTTTCCACAATTATTCTCTCACTATCCGGCTATTGCACCAGGAAGGCCATTGAAGCTGTATCAACCAAGTACACCAGGTTCTATACCAACAAAAAAAGGTGCTCAAGTTGAAGCTAGTTTCGCACGTACAACAACTGTCGATAATTCAGTTTGCCTACCATTATCAACAACAGCATTACAACTCAGTGTGACAACAATACTAACCATCATACAAAGGCGGGAACAACAGACATACAAAAGTCATTCACACAGTCAATCAAGCTGGCGAAAAAAATAAAGCAGTATCAAACACAAAAGGACATCATTCGACAACAAGAGGTAGAGTTTCAGCAAGCTGAAATGCATCTAGCTCGAGTGTACAAAGCATCAGTTTGCTTGGCAAATGTTTAGTAGCCTTGTCTAAATACCCTCAACAAGTAGTGACTGAAGATTTCAATGCACAACCAAAATTTGCAACAAAACCCAAGATTGATATCGGTAGAGAAAATGCATTGTGTTACTGCCGAAACAAAGATTAATGCGTGTTAAATCCCTCGCAAACCCTCACAACAGAACTTTAAAGATGTTTCATGGAAGTACGGATACTGTAGATCTACTTAGAATTACTTTACCATGATAAGCAAATACTAAGCTTTATATACCACAGTAATGTTTATATCTTTTAAAAGGATAAAGGAATATGTGATTTTGAATAATTGAATTAATATCACAATCTAATAACACAATTTATTCACTTTGTTCAGTATTTAGGTATTGGGGCCTCTGTAGCCCACAACAAGAGAAGCGTATTAAGAAATTTCTACCGCAGTTATGTTTATGGTAATTTTTTCCTCTTTGCAGCTTTATATGACGAAGAACCTATAGGTCCAATCTGCACTTTAGTTCTTCAAAGACACCATCATCACATCCATCACGACACTCTTAGATCATATCTTACGTCAAATCAAAAGGATGCTGGCATTTTTTTAAACAAGGTTTCAGTTGCTGATATTCCAGTGATTATCCACCAAATAGACAAAGACGTGTATCCAGTTCTTCTTAAGAACATGACGGAAAAGGGAAGAATAGCTGTTGAAGAAATAAATAATCCATGGGTTGTCAACACATTGGTAGACACTGTCCCAACGAAGTGTATTTGTCTCGTCATCCTACAATTGGCAAGACTGATTTCAGCTTTAAATAACTCATCAAGACTTTGTACGTTTTACTTCCATCGAAGTAACATATCCTTTCATCTCTGCAGTTCACCTATGTTGATGAGCTAGGGCGGGATGCAAAGGGTGTTAGTCACGACATATATTCTGGTTTTTTAGGTGCATTTCTACTGAATTACACTGATGGAGAGGACTTTCAAGTTCCAATATTGTCTAATGATTTGGGAGACCAGGATTTGGAAGCGGTAAGGAGAATCCTTATCAAAGGATATGAAGATCACAAGTATTTCCCAGCAACGTTTGCACCAGCTTTCTTTATGGCCCTCTGTCATGGAGAATCGTCTGTGACTTCAGATATGTTAAAGAACTCATTTATCATTTTCATTTTACGGTAGGCACATACAAATGTATATTGCACTTGTAACCATTGATTCATTGAAACAGTAAGATGATAATGTAGATCTAAGTTTATAACAGCTACGATGAGAAGATTTATTGAAATTGAATGTACTGCTGGCTATAAAGACTTTAAAAGTCTTTCTGTTATATAAGATGCATCTTCAACGTGCCATGTGTTATGATAAGATAGCTTCATCGCTATTTCTGGATAATTGTATTTATCCAACATACCAACAGAGCTCTTGGTATTGCATTTTTATGTTTACCACACAAAACAGTCAGAACTAATGGTTCATAATGGAAAAAAACCGTCTGTAATTGAGACTCAAGCTATAAACCTTTATTCATGAAAGTCAGCCATTCCACGAAAATTGACTCATTTACAAAAACGAAAATGCTGAAAAATGAACTTTTCTGCATGAGCACAATTTTTATGTTAAAGTAAACTGTCACATGTCTACAATGTATGGTTAAAACTTTACCCATAACATTTTAAGTCCTGCTGAGTTATCGCATTTTCAAATATACCACTATAACCTAGCTGTTACGGAGCATATAAAGCAACTCGAGATACATTAAGCGTGAGCTGTGGCCAATGTTATAACCCAACATCAAAAAGATTGTTTGTTTGACCATCATCAACCATTTGCACAACTTACAAGGACAAAATGATAACAATTCAGCTGTAACCCTATGTGGTGATATCAAAATGAGTATTTCACTGTTTAACGCAATATTCGAGCATTTTAAAAGTGTTTGTGATCGTTTGTATTCTTTTTGAAGCCATCTTGCAAAGTAAAGTTAAAAGTAAATATTCCGATAGAAATGCCTCTTCAGATTATGTTTTCCAGTGCATCTGGCTCTCGAGCTTTTATTTCTTAGTATGTATGATCGTGGAAAAAATGGCCCTTGTGTTACGGAAAATAGATAATTTCCATAACCTTATTACCATTAGTGTCATTTCTTTCAAAGAACTTTAAACGCTAAACGTAAAGGTTCTTACACAAAAGAAACAACAAATTGGTATAAAACAAATACTATATTCAATAATACGAATGAATCAACAGACCTTTCTTTTAGTACCCTTAAACTATTAATCTCATTGGCAAAATTGCCGAACTGGTACCTTTGTTATTCTTTAATATCACACTCAGAGTAACAATTACATTGTAAACATCGGGCAAAACAGTCTGCACAGATATGTCTGTATATGTACCACAAAGTCGTCAACCGGGTACCACCATGGACAATTTCTAGGATTTAGTTCCGATTGATCTACAACAACTAACCAACCAACAACAACTACTGCCAATTCGTCTATTTTGAAAACCAGTGCCACATTGTCTACTCAGGTTTTGTATACCGTTTCCATTTCGTCTAAATTTGCCTGCTATATATTTCAGTGTGATATCTTATTTTTTGTTAGAAACAATGCGTTGTTTTTCTTAATTTATGAACATGTTATAAAATATGAATTTCGGTGGGGGTCTAGAAATATATAATTCGATGGTGTGCTAGACATGTGCGCATTGGTCGTGTAAATTTGTAAGGATGTTTCAATTTGAAGAGGTGTTCAATTGAACAATTTTCGGTAAGTGTGCAATTATTCGTCCCCTTCTCTTCTGAATTTCTTTTATTTCTAATTAAATCATTTATATAAAAACACATATTATTTTAAAGTAAATTGGTTATTCATGCGAATCATATGTCCCTAAATAAAAATATGGCTCTCGAAAATCGTTAACAAATAACTCCATGAAATACAATTAAAATATGAATTACAAAGTGAAAAAATAAAAATGAATCATTTGATACAATTTGATGTCAAGCATAATTATTCCATTTATTGACAGGAAATAAAAGAAAAATGCATATATATTAAAATATTGAAATAAAAATTAAAATGAATCGTGTAGGTCTAGTAATGAAAAATGTATGATATATTGTAGACCAAGTCGAAGTAGACGAATTCTGATAAGTAAATGAAAGTTGATTCTGACAATAAAAATGTAGCAAACGAACTGGGAGTAGAATAAATGTTGGGATGTTACAGTCACTTTGACTAGATCCAAAGCTTGATATCCAAAATCACAGCGTCCTAGACTGTCATACCCCCTGGTGATTGATTGGATTGGCCATGGTTGACACAAGGTTTAGGCTTTTAGCATGTGAACTTGTGTCAAAGGATCAGTATTTGTAATTCCAATGGTGAGAGAGCGGTGTAATATTTGTCTTAGCCAATTACCTAGTAGAAGGGAACACCAGCTTTCGGAAAAGAAATATAGAGAAGCCCTTTTTCACAAACTATTCAAGACCCGACAATACAAATATCTACGTTCAGTTTCGGGAAAAAAAGATGTCAGGATTAATGCAAACTAAAGAGAATGTACAACAACACAGCCTTGGGGTGTGTTACTTCAATATCAGCATTACAAAAAAGAAGGGAAAATGCACCCTGCATACCTACTCCTGAAACTTGGGGACTAAGCTGTGACAAGTGAGTTGCAAGCCACGTTTGCAGAAAATTATTCTTGTTAACATTATCGTCTGGCCCAGTTGAAAAGGAAAATGTTTGTGTCTTCTTTTATTTGCCACAAAAGCGATGTATGCAGGTTTCTAACTAGAAAGACCTGAATGTCTTGAGTCGCTCCACAGGCCTGAATTTCTTGTGGTTTACTATAAAAAAATTGACAAATTTATTTAAATGCTTAAACTGATATATTTTTAAATTCTTGTGATTCTTAGAGCAGAAACAAAGTAAAGAGAAGCAATTATGTGGTCAAAGCAAAAAAAAGGTAAATGATTGACTAATATTTTGGGGATTATTAGAGTGATGATAAAGTTGAAAACTGTCATTATGCCAAATTCAAGGGCACATAATTCAACATGTGAGTTAATAATTGTGGTAGACTAAGGGAAGTAACTTTTGATATGAGCAATTTAAAATTCAGTAAGAGTTGTTTTTCTTTATGATAATTAGTTCAAGAAGTTGCGTTTGTGCATGTAACATAGTGGTCATGAAAATAAAGACATTCTGATCTAAAAATATGATTTTGACTTGATAATTTATGTCTTGAATACCACAATAATCAAGCTGAATATTCAACTCAAGCAAGATCTTATGGTCTGTCCAAATTTTGTCAGTATTAATCTATATATGTGGCCACAAAAGTGAAAAAAGTGTTGAAAACTGAAATTTTGTCAATTTCTAGGGCACATAACTCAGATTGAAGCAATGCAATCATCCGGAAAATTACACAAAAGCAAGATCTTGTTGTCAACAAGATTCTGTCCAAATATCATCCTGATTGGTTAACAATTATGGTTGTTAGAGTGAAAACAAAGTCGAAAATGGAAATTTTGTCAAATTCAAGGGCACATAACTCATGATGTAAAATTCCGATCAAGCTGAAAATTACACCCAGGCAGGATATCATGCTTATATATATTCTGTCCAAGTTTTGTCTTAATTGGTTAACATTTGTAGATTTTAGAGTAAAAATAAAGTCAAAACCAGCTTTTTTTGACGTTCAAGGGCAGATAACTCAAGTGATTCTGGTTCAATCCAAAGTCTTTGTAGGAATCTGAGAGAGGGTCACCCAAGGATCATTCCTGTGAAGTTTGGTTGAAATCCATCCAGTAGTTTCTGAGAAGATTTTTAAAGAAAAAGTTTACGGACGCACGGACGGACGGACTGACGGACGGACGGACGCACGACGGACACACCGCTATGACAATAGCCCGCTGGCCTGAAAGGCCAGTGGAGCTAAAAACAACCAGTACAAAGCTGAAAAATGTCTAATGGTGGAATTAGAAAATGGAAATGGCGTTAGGACCAAAAGGGGCATATTTTATGGCCTAGACAATTATGTGTTTCGCTCGCAATAATCTATAGGCTGCTGTTACCATGTCTGTCTACTTGAGAAGCCACAAACTGTTTCAGACATGTTGTGTAACATGCTTAGATAGAACCTGAAGGGGTATGTTTGCTAATCTATCGCCCGCAGATGGCAGTCAGGCGCGTATCCAGGCATACTCCCATACTCCCGGGAGTACCTCGAATTTGAAAAATGTTTTTGTGTGGCCTAAAAAGGTGTTAAATACTAGTGTAACATGTTCATTTGAAGTTGTTCTTACCGAAGTAACATATACTCCAGTAACCTTATGCTCACAGGAATGTTGATAATTCATGGAAAAATGTTAAAAGTCTTACTTTAAAATGCTCTCTGATGTGGTCTATGATCACTTATATTCCAATTTTCGTCGGGGACCCCAAATCCCCTAGAGGGGCTCTGCCCCTTCACCCCGCAGGGAGTCTGCGCCCCCAGACCCCTGCTTCTTTTTGGTAAGGGAGTACTTCAATTTTGGCTACAGGTACGCCCCTGGCAGTGTATGCTCAATATTCCTTAAAATATAGTATATGCTTCCGTAACGAAGAGTCTGTATTTCGTAACGGAATATTACTATGTGAATTCACAGATAAACACAATTAAGCGGCTTTGTTAGTATTCTTACTTCATATACTTTCTGAATTAATTATAATCAATTGACATCAAAATGTTTTATGTATCGTAATTTACGCACAAATTGTATACCCAAATATATGCTTCCGTAACATTTTCTTATAGCATATGTGGCAAAACATGATATAATAAGCTCTATTTAGACAAATTTTAACTATACGGAAATGTAAAATTCCATTTGATTCATGCAAACTCAATTAATCTGCAAAATAAATCTCATTAATATCCAGGACATGCTACCACCAAATAATATATGCTCCGTAACTGTTATTTTGACCGTTAAACAAAAAGGGTAGATGCGTAAATGCCGCATTACTTTGTTTTTTATTTGAGATTCCAGCTTTTGCACGTCAAATTAAAAAAGAATCGAGCATAAATAAAGAAGTTTTGTATTGCTAATTTGGAAATTAATTTGCATAATACTATATTTACATACTTCCACGTCGAATTTCACATTCAACATTCAATTTTTCTACTCGCAGTAGCCAATATAATGAATCTTTGATAACTACAGTGTATTATATTGTTCATTGTATTGAAATATTCCTGTTAGTTTAACTCAGGGCGTCCTTTGAAGTACGTTACGGAAAAATATGCGTAACGGAAGCATAGCGACCAAAGGACTTTCGAGTCTCTCAATATGTTATACTCTTGATTATACTTGAAACTCGCCTCTATTTCAACAGTTTGGCAACCACTCTGTCAAAATTTAACAGATTTAGGAATGTCCGTTCATTATTGTGGGCTACACGGACGTAACGGAAGCATAGTAAACGAAATGCGACAAATTCTATTTGTCCATGTTTTTCGCTTTAGTAAAGAAATACTAAGATATTCATAAACTTTAGGGTTTTGATAGTTAAACTAAGCCATTCTCAAACCAAAATAGTTTGAAAATCGGCAAATTGAGAGAAAAGTTGACTTTCTTTCATGCCTTTGAAAGTATGTTACGGTCACATAGGCAAATCTGGCGACATACAAACAGACATGTTTAAATTCTATTTCATATATGATGATGGAATCATACTTAATTTAGTCGTTGTAGTAGGGTTTGGGGAAAATAATGTCCAAGAGAACAAAGTCTAAGTACAAAAACGGCTGATTTGGATGGTAGTTTAAAACAAAAAATTGTGCGGCGACATCAACATTTTGACGTTTTTGCAATATTCAACACAACCAAGCACATTCAAAAGATCGTTTGAATAACTTAAAAATCATACTACTTTATTGCAAATTATGTCCCGTGATAAAAGATATCTTGCTTTTTGTTGTACCTAATTGATAAAGGTGTTAAATAATGCAATGAAGGTCGGCGACATGCATTTTCAGTAAATGGGTCAATTTTCGTGGAATGGCTGAAGTATTACCACATAGAAACTTACGACCTACTAGGATGCACTGGATTGGTCATTTTGATATGATTCTTTCAATCTATAACATACGAAATGATACTTGTTTTATAAGTCAGCACATAGCCAGAAATCTATCATTATACTGCCAAACTATTATAAGAAGAAATTTTAAAGTATCAGGCAATTATCGATGAGGTGTTAATGATTGCATTTTCCAGTTCCTCTTCATAGTTTGTTTGTCGTAATATTCAAGTTTGATTACATACAAGCTATTGTCTTGCAACCTCTATTTAGGAAACGGGTCGGTTGTTTTCTAAAGGCTTTTAAATAAGGTTATCGATATTTTGTTGCTTTTACACTTTACATGGCCTTATAAGCAGCTTTCGATAATAAAATGAATCAATGTATTTTTGAGTTACTTATATCATCCATTATTGGTTGTTCTCCCGGGCGGGATGTATTACACATAATGGTGAAGAAACTAGTCTTGATTATGCAGAAGAATCATCCGCAGAAGGGACAATTGACATTTATTGATCTGCAAAAAAAAAATATCGAACCACGCAGACCTTGCCCATTCTGCCAAGAGTTCATCAAAGCTCTGTAAGCACATTGAGAAACAAGAGTGCCATGGTCAAAATATACGCCGCCCCCCAGAGACTAAGTTTGAAGGGGGCATAACTCAGGCAAAAATCTATAAACCATAAAATCCTTCCTTCATGCACATCTTCAAATTGAGGTGATAACATTGACCAAGTTTCAAAAAGATCCGGCCAGAAACTTAGGAGGAGTTGCGCTCACAAGTAAAGTGGGTGGACATACGAACGGATGGATGGACGGACAGATGAAGAAAATGACGCCAATATATGACCGCATCGGGCGGCATATAAAAACACAAAGATGAAGAGGAAGTTAAAACGGCATTATCCTTACCACAACACAAACAAGTTAAGGCGTTTGATGCTTCCAGAAAGAAAGGTATCCTCAAATTCAATCTTAAAACCATGACCGATAAGAATCATTCAAAGACAGAATTATTCCCCGAACAAAGAGGAAAAACAGCAAGTAATTTGATCTACTGTTCAAATTGTTTTGCTTTCATCTCGACGAAATTATTTCATAGACACAGGAGGCTATGCTATATGTCTGGCAGCCCCTCAACTGCTGTCCCAGAACCGATTAGACCAACAATTGGTATACAGGAAATTTCTGAATTTGATACAGATAAAATGTCTTCCTTCCTAACTGACGAAACTGGGGAAAGCAGACAAGATCCATTAATAAATTTTTTTGAAAAAGACCATTACAAACAAGAGTGCCTGAAAGCACTGATATCGCTCACCTGAGTTCTTCATGTATCTGATTGTGTACAACATAAATTTTGTTGTAAACAAATATTTATGTCACATTAAATTATTGTAAACTAGAATATCACTGAAAGTGATGATACACCCCCCCCCCCCCCCCCCCCAACAGCACTGTTTTTGTGCATTTTGAGAAGTACATTTCATTTGAACTGTGAGCTAATCAATTGGGAAAAAGAGCAAATAAAAAAATCAACAGACCAAACAACACATGTAAATGTTGGAAAAAATGCCAATTTTCAACAAAAGGACATAGCTCATTTAAAAATCAACAAGCCCCACCCTGCCATGCCCACATTTTTCAATAAATCAAAAATTCACAACCATGTATTGAAGGCAGTCACTCAAAGTACATTCCGGTAAGGTTTTGTTCAACTTTGCCCTATAATTGTTTTTTTAAAGAATTTTCTCATGATTTCATTAAGTCCGATAAGCCCTGCCCGGCCAGGACCACAATTTTTGACAAATAAAAAATTTGCGAACAAATATTGTAACGAGTCATCCGATGATCATTCCTGCCAAGTTTGGTAACAAATCGCCTGACGGTTAAGGAGGAGAAGATTTTTGAAGAATTATCTAACAATTTTTCGAAGTCTGATAAGCCCCGCCCTGCCATGCCCACATTTTTCACCCAATCAAAAATTCATGAACATGTGTTAAAAACAGTCACTCAATGGACAATCCTGCCAGGTTTGGCAAAAATTGGCCAAAAATTTTATTTTTTAAAAACTTTCACATCATTTCTCTAAGTTCGATAAGCGAAGCCCTGCCACGCCCACAATTTTTGACGAATCAAATTTTCATGAACAAGTTTTGAAAAAAGTCACCCAAGGAACATTCCTGCCAAGTTTGGTAAGATTTGGCCCAGTGGTTAAGAAAAGAAAATTTTTGAAGAATTATCTACTGATTTGTCGAAGTCTGATAAGCCCCGCCCTGCCACGCCCATATTTTCCACCCAATCAAAAATTCATGAACATGTGTTGAAAACAGTCACTCAATGTACATTTCTGCCAAGCTTGGTTCAAATTGGCCTGATAATTGATTTTTAAAGATTTTTCACATGATTTCTCTAAGTCCGATAAGCTCCGCCCTGCCCCGCCCACAATTTTTGACGAATCAAAAATTCACGAACAAGTTTTCAAAAGGGTCACCCAAGGAACATTTCTGCCAAGTTTGGAAAAAATTGGCTCAGTGGTTGAGGAGAAGATTTTTAAAGAATTATCGAATGATTTCTTTAAGTCTGATAAGCCCCACCCTGCCACGCCCACAATTTTTGACGAATCAAAAATTCACGAACAAGTTTTGAAAAGGGTCACCCAAGAAACATTTCTGCCAAGTTTGGAAAGAATTGGCCCTGTGGTTGAGGAGGAGAAGATTTTTGAAGAATTCCCTAATGATTTCTTTAAGTCTGATAAGCCCCGCCCTGCCACGCCCACATTTTTTGACGAATCAAAAATTCACGAACAAGTTTTGAAAAGGGTTACCTAAGGAACATTTCTGCCAAGTTTGGAAAGAATTGGCCAAGTGGTTGAGGAGGAGAAGATGTTTAAAGCAATTGTTGACGACGACCGACGCACGACGCACACCGCATGACGCACACAGGGTGATCACAAAAGCTCACCTTGAGCATGTTGCTCAGGTGAGCTAAAAAGTTGCAAGAGATTCCGACAAAAAGGATAAAAAGAGGAATAGTTCAATGAGCGAAATGAGGAGGCATGGTAGACTCTTCCTATTACTTAAATCAAATTGCCATAAAGGTGGTGTAAAGTGCACATTGGCAATTTTTATGTTCGAGAGATCCAATTTTGCAATACTAGAGAAGAGCATTTGTGATATGACCGAGAATTAAGATGATGGAATGAAAGTTGGTTTAAGAAGACTGGAAGATTCATTTTGGGAGATTACTAAGCAAGCAAGGAAGATGCTAAGGCAAAAGAAACAAGAGCCCTCATAGACGGATTATGCTCTCAGAATAAATGTTTGTCACACACAAAAAAAGCTATCATACATTAAGCCCCCTTTTCCCATGACAGATTTTTTGTACACAAATTATTTGTAGAATATGGTCTAGAACATCTTGTTTATCACACAAGTATAAAATTTCATTAAATTCTGCCTATTAGACGAAGAGAAATTAGAGAAAACTTATTTTTACATTAAGGCTCCTTTTCCATGACACAGCCTTCAAATTCAGAAACGGAAAAAAAAGTCTCTAGGGAATGTCCAAGGGAACTCATAGAATTTGGTCCGAGATCTTATGGTCCCCAACATTGTGTCCAAGTTTTGTCTTGATTGATCAATAATTGTAAATCCTATCAGACCTAAGTGTTTCTTAGTTTTCCACGAGAGAACGGAGTGTGAAGGTCATGGTCATTACGGTCACGTGATTGGAATCGGTCAACACTTGGAATATTATCAATTCGGAAAATATATTAATTTATCAACGCTATTTTCATATTCACAAAATTTTTTATGTTAGTTTATGTGTGAAAGCACACCTAACAAAATGGAACTTCATATAGAATCTAACTATAATAACAGTGAAAATTGTTATTTCTTGTTCAGTTCTTTGTTCTCGGACATTGAAACAAAGGAAACGCCGAAATGGCTTGTCAGCAGGAAGAAAGTTCGCTGTCAGATCCAGTGCTGAAAAGGACTCATGTCAAACCTGGGAAAGCCAGGAAACGCCGGGAAATCCGGAGAAAAGGCAATGAGTGGACTTCCAGGGTGCTTATCTTTGGGGAAATCCTCAAGCCTCAAGTTTTGGACCCGCCATTATTGTGGGAAATCCACAAGGCGTGGTTGGGAGCGAAGGTGCGCGGGACTCGCGAAATGCAGTCCGTTCTGCACAGGGGAAATCCCCAGAAATGCTCTCGGTAAATTGTGGGAGAAACTCTCCAAATGGAGGCGGAAAAGCAGTCGTTTGAAAAACAACAAACTGAACTGATGTCAAATTTAGTCCTAAATGTTGCGAAAATGCAACAACAAATCGCAAAAACGGACAAAGCAACAACTTTGTCAGGAAATACGGAATGTTTCGACACGTTATCCCAAACAGACGGGGTGAGTGCAATTGTAGATCCCGTCGATAGCGAGTCGGTACAAGACGATTCGGCATCGTCTGCTCTCTCGGCCTTAAATGATTTGGATGGGTTATACGCCGAAACAAAACAATCAGGACCGGCCATCGCCCAAAATTTGGCTTGATTATTAAACAGGGCAATAGATCGCAGTTTGCCTTACGAGCAATATCGGGAGCTCTAAGACAAATATTTGGTGCCCGAAAACTGTCCCAGATTGGAAGTTCCGGTTGTCAACCGCGAATTTTGGAATGCTTTGAAGGATAGAAGAGAGAGTGATTTGGCTTTGCAGTCTGTTCAACAGGTTTTGAAGCATGCAATGGTGCCAACTCTCCAAGCTTTGGAAATACTGAAAACAGCAATTTAGTAAAATTCAAGGGCACATAAATCTTGTCTTTCTGGTCAGATCAGACTGAAAATTGAACTCATCCAAGATCTTATGGTCTCCAACATTATGTCCAAGTTTTGATTAATCAATACATGAATAATTGTAGATGCTACAGTGTAAACAAAGTTAAAAACAGCATTTTTTGACATTCAAGGGCAGATGACTCAGCTGCAGCACATTCTGGTCCGATCAGGCCCATAATTAACCCTTTCCCAAACAAGACCTGGTTTTGACGTCCCCAATTAAAAAGGCTTGGGAAAACATTGAAACAAAAGAAGAAACTGCTGATAACCAGCAGTTTCTCCTTTTGTCTCAATATTTTCTTTGCCATATTTCACACAAATTCTATCTTTGATAACATCTATTTTGTCATTTATGGCAGTTTTTGTAGTTGATCACCTTAAATTTTGCCGTTTGGGAAAGGGTTAAACTTACTCGAGAACTTATAATCCTACTTGTTTTTTCCAAGTTTGATCAACCCATTACCAAACGACAATATTTTAGACTAGTCCAAATTCAAAGATGATCCAGACGACAATTTCAAGTCAATGAAATTTTACATTTTTTGGTCTTTTTACATAGAAAACATTGTGGGAAATGAAGAAATTGCTTGTCATAAGCAATTTCTTCATTTTCCACAATGTTTTCCAAAGCCATTATCTTTTCGGGAGTCAAAAAGAGTCACTGTGTGGTAATGGGTTAAGATTGCCTACTTTTTGTGGATGCTAGAGAGTAAACACCCCAATTGTGGATGGACAGACAGATGGATGGATACCGGACAAAGAGTGACCACAATACCCCACCCTGAGCACTGTTTGCTAAGGTGAGCTAAAAAGTTGACGACTGGATGACTGGATGTACAGACGCACACACAACGGACACAGGGCCATGACAATAGCCCGCTGGCCTGAAGGCCAGTGGAGCTAATAAAGCTAGAAGTTGTTTGGGAAAAGGTTAAAGGCCATGACCATGGACATACAACTATCATGAATGGTATGTACAGAGAAATTCAGCTTTTAATTCATGAGATACAGAACATCAACTATATGAAACAAGAAAAAAGATCTATCTCCCAGATCAAATTAATAATGTATTTATCTTTTTTAAAGTTTTGTAAGACAAAACTAGCATTTCTTTGGATACATGTGACTCGCCTTTCATTTGACAAAGAATTGAGCCAGAGTCTGAAAATGGGGCCTTTAAGACTTTTGAGACAACCAAGGATCCACATCAGCCTGTCCTTACACATAGTCTGATCAAAATACATGCTGTTCTTTAACCAATTACCAAATAGCAAAATTTTGGTCTTGTTGAAATTCAAAGATTTTGCAAATTACAATATCAAATGCACTGAATTTGACATTTTTTTGTGTTTTGGGGTAGAAACATTGTGGGAAATAAAGTAATTGCTTGTCACAAGCAATTTCTTCATTTTCCATGATGTTGTTTTCCACAGCCATCATATTGTTGGGAGTCATATATTAGGGTTCATACAGACAGCCAATGCCAAAATTCAAGCACTTTTTAAGCACTTTTTTAGCACATAATTTCATATTTCAAGCACGCTTCTTCGTACACAAGCCACTAATGATGGTCTTCAACAAAGAGTTCTGCAGTCCCAATATACACTGCTCTGTCAAATGTTTTACTTTCATGGGACACAATTCTTCAATCTTGCTTCCATACTACCTGTAGCAACTTTTCGAGAGTAGTATGGATCCTAATCAGACTTTTGCTCAGTTACAAGCTCATCTGGATCCATGTTAAAGTCATTATGCTACATGAAAACGTTTTCAATATCCCGAATCAATTGTTAGTGTTATGATGATATTTGCAAGGAGAGTATGATAAACCATATGACCATAAACCATATGCTTGAAAATATTCAAATAGTAGAAAGTAAATGCTGATTGCTAGACTTTCATCATTTTCCCTAAGTGTTCTCAAACTTATTAATCTAACTTCAATTTTGAATTGAAATTTATTGTGAAATATGAAATAAGCCCTAATTTTACCACTTGCCATATAAACAATAAAATTCTCGTTATTTGTATACATATATGTTATGCATTTCACCTATTTAAACTATATCTCCCTTTCCAAAAAAACAAATTTTCATCTGGTCAGATTTGAAAGGTTGTTACAGACAACAAATCCATGGCTCAGCGCGAAACGGTTGTAACTGCCTATAAACATATAGGCAGTTACAACCGTTTCGCGCTGAGCCATAGAAATTAGGTACTGATATAGATAGAATTTTTGTATTCAATACAACGGAAAATATTGAAGCAAAAGAAGAAAATGTTGGCTATCAGCAATTTCTTCTTTTGCCTCAATGTTTTCCCAAATACTTTCTAGATAAAGACCTTGTTTGGGAGAGGATTAAAACTTAAACAACCTATATCTGAATAATAATTATCAAATCTTGACTAACATATAACAAAAGTGTAAAAGCACTGTGACAGTTCAAGCAAGATTCAAATATTTTGTGATAGATTATCATATCAACACTTTTCCACATGGCAAAATTATTAGAAATGTCTGCAGAAAAATGAGTAAAGACAGGATTTGTAAACAATATAGCATACAAGTAATTGTATTACAGATTTCATTTGACTTGTACCAGCAGCTTTAGCTTTTAATTTCATAGATTACACCCCTTGCCTTTTTCTTAAAAACGATTCACTAACATTTTCTTCCATACCTTTTATAGCTGTGTACTATTTTGCAAGCCTGTAATGCTATTTGCAAAATATGAACAATTTTGGCATAAAGGTCAGTACCAGGTCAAATGAAATTGCCTATATCTTTTTTTGCTTCAATATTTTCCCAATCTTTTTCTCATTAGGAATGTCTCAAAAGGAAAAAGCCCAAGTGTGCATATTCAATGTTTATTAGATATGGGATTTGGAAATGGAACTCTTACAGCATTTGAAGATAGCTTGGATCCAGATCAGGTACTCTGATTAAGATCCATGCTGACAACAGTATGCAGCAGATTAGGTTCTGAGCAAGGCACAAGCGAATCTGGATTCATGGATATCTTAAAATGCTAATTTTGCTTATTTGGGACCCGTCACGCTAAAAAGGGACCTTATAGGAAGTGTGAATAATATCGACCCTAGGCAGTCTGCGCAGCCATTCTAGGGCCAACACTTTTCTTCACTTTTATGTAATTTTATAAATTCCGGAAAGTGTTCCCTAACTTACTATATGTTCAATTTTCGTATATGGGATCTGGTTGATCTGTGCTGGGTCTGACAAGTTTGTCAAAATTTGGGGTTTTGGATTTCGGATAAGGTCCCTTGTAGCGTGACGGGTCACATTTTATTTCCCAGATCATTTGTTTACTAGTATATGGAGTTAAAATTTTGCCATGTGAGAAAAGGTTAGATTGAAACTGATGATATGTTTCCATATTATGTCTAAAGATATGTTTTTCTTCAATAATTCAAATAAATTTGAATTTCTTAATTAAGAAGCATACTGCAGAGTTGAAACAAACTACTACAAAATTCCAACATTTTTGAAAAGTGAAAAATTAAGATTGGGTACATGCCCTGCATGAAAATAACTAAACTTTTCTGAAATGTCAAAAGGACTACATGCAAAAAAGAAACCTTTCCGAAGTAGCACAGTTCAAGCTTGTCAAAATTTAAAGGTACCGCAGAAGACAATACAAACTGTTAATTTTTCTGTTTGTTTAGAGAACATTTTGTTTTACATTTTGCAACAGCTTTTTATTTAGATCAGCCTAAAATTTGGTGTTTAGGAAAGGATTAACGTGATCTTATAACAACTAATAAATAAAGCAATAACTCCAAATACATAATCCATCTAGCAAAAGCTGTAAATAGTCATCTAAACATTTCATTATAACATATTTCTAAAATTATACAACAAAATAGAAGGAGAAAATGAACACATCTAAAAAGGCCTAGTCACAAGTTTCAGCATCCACATCTCAACAGGAGCATGTTCAACAAGAGCCGTCACAGACGGATTATGCTCCCCGAATAAGCGTTTGTCACAAAATAAAAACTATCATACATTAAGCCCCCTTTTCCCATGACAGCTTTTTTGTACACACATTATTTATAGAATATGGTCTAGAACATCCTATTTATTACATGAGTACAAAATTTCATTAAATTCTGCCCATTAGATGAAGAGAAATTGGAGAAAAACTAATTTTTACACTAAGGCCCCTTTTTCCATGACGCAGCCTTAAATTTACAAACCAAGAAAAAGTTTCCTAGGTATTGACCCAGGGAATTCACATGTGAAGTTTCATTGAATTTGGTCCAAGGGTTGCTGATATATGGCTGTGGACGGACGGACGGACGGACACACGGATGGACGGACGGACAGCATGGCGACTATATGCTCCCCTGAAATTTTTTCGGGGAGCAAAAAAATAGGCAGTCCTATAATATAGCATATTTTTGGATTCCATGTGGACATGAAATTGTATGTGAAAAGGCCTTTAGTGATAGTAAACACAGTGGGGAATCACATGACTAATTTGAAAATTGAAGCAGAGAAGGTGAAAACATGTCAAGGATTTGCTTGATGTTACAAATTTGTTAAACTTGGATAAAAAAGTTATTGACAACCAAGTAAAGTTTTGGTCATCATTAACTTTTGAATCAGGAGATTTTTCATAGATCTACAATATCAACAAATCCTGAATTTTTTTTCCACCTTTTTGAGTCAAACTTTTTTTCAAATTGGTATGTCATGTATTAACAGAATTTTTGGAAGAGAATCCAAAACATTGTGTCATGTGATTCCTCACTGTTGTAAGGTATCTTTGAGATTTCAACATCTTGAAGTAAAATATTCAGCCCTTTTCTTGTCAATAAACTTTTAGCCCTTTCCCAAATAAGACCAAGTTTGGACATCCTGAATACAATAGTCTTAGGAAAACATTGAAACAGAAGCAGAAACTGCTGATAACCAGCAGTTTCTCCTTTTGTCTCGATATTTTCTTTGCCATATTTTACACAAATTCTATCAGTAATAACATCCATTTTGTTACTTGTAGCAATTTGTGAAGTGGATCACCCTAAAATTTTGCCATTTGAGAAAGGGTTAAACATAACGAAAAGTAAAATGAGTCAGGATCTTAAAACAGATTTCTTGTGGTTTTGATACAAACATGGATCCAGATCAGTCTGCGCATAGGGCTGTAAATACCCTTAATCCTTTCCAAAACGACAACATTTTAGGGCTGTCCAATTTGAAAGTTGCTGCAGACGACAAAATAGATGTTGAAAAAGAAAGGATTTGTTTATAATATAGCTAAGAGAATATTGAGGCAAAAGGAGAAAATGCTGATTATCAGCATTTTCTTCTTTTGTTTCAATGTTTTCCCAAGCCTTTTCTGTTAGGGGCATCAAAACCAGGTCTCGTTTGGGAAAGGGTTAATTGAAATAGAAAATGATTAACTCTCCTACAGACAACACAATTCTTGATATTTTCAAATTCACAGTCTGCAGAGCTTACAGCTTCAAAGCATAGAAAGTACTAAAGGAAATGTAGAAAATGTTGGTTACAAGTATTTTCTTTTTTTCCCTTATTTTTTTCAAAACAACAAAACTTAAGACTGGTCCTTAATTGAAATCCACATTTTGATGTTAATTGAATCTTAAAATTTTGATGTATACTTTCTTGGTAGTAAACATTGTTGAAAATGAAGAAATTTGTTGTTTCCTCAAACCATATTCACAAAGGACATCAGAAAGAGTCAATGCAACAATTAATCAACATACTTATCACATACAGTTTCTTTCATACAACCATAAACTCTAATTTCAAACACAAATGAAGTGAACTTCCTATATACCCGTGAAAAATATGTCGGACAATGAACAAACATATCAAATGATCAGTTCAAAACTATTGTAAATGAACATACTGAGTTGGCATATACCAACATGCAGAAAGGGCTTCTAGGGTATTTGATCAGGACAAATGTGGATCCAGATCAGTAAGTGCACACTTTAAATCTGATCAGGATCCATCTGTTCTCCTACCTTCAAAATCTCTGCTCATATTCAAATATATTTACAATATTTTTGCACTAGGCCATTCACTTAGATCTAACTGTATCTAACAGCAAATATAAAATCAGAGACCATGTAAAATAAACTTTAACAGATAATAAAAGTTTAAAAAAGACCTCATTGAAAACTGCCATTACGATTGCAAAAGTATGCCTTTGAGAATATGGAATATTGTAGTGAAGATCTTGTCATACTTTGCTTGATAAAACTTTGTCAAAAGCTTTCAGAAAATGAAGTCTTTTGATGGTAGTAAAGTTCTTGAATTTTAATCATATAATTTCACAATCGTCACAAGTTATGGAATTGTTATTTACAGAGCACTTTCACAATATTTCCCTTACATTTCACAAAAATTTGTTTACTTTTTTCATACCAAAATTCACAATGTAATAACATTTACTGCTACAAATATTTTACAATATAACAGCAGTTTTTAATGAGATAATTGTCAACAGGGCCTTGAAAGGACATATTCAATCTCTTAACAATCTAGAATCTATAGTTTTAATATTTGGACAGAACGTTTTGAGCCCTTCAAATTTGTGCAACCAAAAATGCCAAAAAAAGTATTTTGTAAAACATGATGACTTGTGTGTAAATCAAAAATGTTCCTAAAACTGCTTCTTTTCCTAGATTATGACCTTCATAATAATTGATCTTGATCATTGATATGTGACCTTGACCTTGGCACTAGAATATGTAGATTGACAAGATGTAATAATATAGATTGACGAGATGTATGGTACCTTATTTTATAACTTCTACCTAAAAGTCTTGCAGCTTTTCATTCAATCGCTTAGACACACTGTCAATGGTAGAACAGTTTGCCCCCTTTCTTTACACAAAAGGCATAAATTGAGCTTTGCTGAAATATTTTCTGTTTCTTTCCGAGACAATTTGATGCATTGATAATAATTGACCTTTTCCACTTAATATTCTCAACCAAATGTTATCTTAGATTAATTATTTCATTGGATATTTTTGTCATCTGCAACTCATTTTAAATTGAATTTGAAAAAAGTATTTACCAGTATCTGGATAAGATTACACCTTGCAAAGCCCTGTTGATTTATGAAATATCATTGGTCAACCAAAACAAATCAAGTACAGACCAATAGGTTGAGTCTTAAACTATTGAAGTACACATCAGTTACTTTTTAAAAATATTGTTACTACAGCATAGTCTAGCTGTAGTTACAATATTTTTGAAGGTAACCAGATAGAACTTTCAATAATTAACTTATTGTTGCCTTTCGACAAAAACCTCGTAACTGAAGCTTACAACAAGCTGCAGCTTCAAGGTTTTTGTTGAAAAGCAGCATTGTACATTTTTGCACTGAGCCCTTAATCAGCTTGCCAAATCTCTACTTTATCTGTTTTGGTTGTCCAAGGATAGTAAAAATTATTTTTAATGTATTAAAATAGCACCGGATGTATATCTAATACTATCTTTGTAAACCCCAAAAATGCTTATTAATGGCCCGCACCAACTTTTCCCGCATTTTCGATTTAAAACTTTCGTACCACAATAATATATTACGCCGTCTTTTCACTTTATCACTATGACGCAATGATTTCTCCTTTTTCAAAATATCAGTCAATTCTGACCAATCTTTGATATAAATAAGCGGAGCGTTCATTTCTTTCAGCAGACGTAACGGAAAAACACCGGAAGATTGAGATTTCCCACAATTCCCAGGGGTCATGTGATCTTCTATGACAGGTATTGACCCGTATGATATTGCTTCGTAGATTCGATAACACTCGGTATTTTGACCGACGGGGTTGAGCGTTAGATCACTTTGAGACAGAGCTTGTATATATTCATCCCTGGTTTCTGGTCCTTCTTCTGGCAACCAGCTGAAAGTAGAATGGACATAAATTAACCCATTACCAGAACACAAAAATTTAGACTTTTCCAAATTCAAAGATGTTGCAAAGTGACTATTTAAAGTAATTGCAATTTAAAAATTTTTGGTCTTTCATGGAAGAAAACATTGTGGGAAATGAAGAAATTGCTTGTCACAAGCAATTTCTTCATTTTCCACGATGTTTTCTTTTCTTTATCTTTTGGGGCATCAAAAGGTGTCAATGTGTTTGAAGGGGTTAACTTAATCATATATGAGCCTTGCTGTCTTTCTCACTAAAATAGACCATCTGGCAAGGGTGAAAAGTATTGACTCTACGCAGACTGCAGACTTACTTATATATTACTCTATATTTATATGCAAGGGAGGTAATTATGAACATTTTTGTCAAATTTTTCCATTTGTATGCATTGATTCACATTTCTAAACCGTAAAAAATGCTTATGCTTGTATTTGGAATAGAAATGTAACACAGGTTAGAAATACTCCCACTTTTCAAATTTCACCTCTGGCTCTTTTGTGCTAATGATGGGTCATATACCTTAACTTCACTTGGGCCGTTACAAGCATTTTTCCGTAATTTTGGACATAATTACACAGCAAGAGCCGTCATAGATGGATTATGCTCCCTGAATAAGTGTTTGTCACAAAATAAAAACTATCATACATTAAGCCCCCTTTTTCCATGACAGATTTTTTGTACACACATTATTTATAGAATATGGTTTAGAACATCTCATTTATCACATAAGCACAAAATTTCATTGAATTCTGCTCATCAGATGAAGAGAAATTAGACAAAAACTAATTTTTACATTAAGGCCCCTTTTTCCATGATGCAGCCTCAAGTTAAGAAACGGAGAAAAAGCTCCCTAGCGATTATCCTAGGGAGTTTAAATGTGAAGGTTCATTGAATTTGGTCCAAGGGTTGCTGAGATCTGGCTGTGGACGGACGGATGGAAGGACAGGCACACGGACAGACGGACAGCGTGGCAACTATATGCTCCCCGAATTTTTTTTCGGGGAGCATAAAAACCAGTCTGATTGACCCGAAACATATATCTTGTTCAATCAGATGACTTGTTACATATCTTAAGGTTTACAGACCCTTTCTAGCCAAGCGAAATGGATCAAATTACACACACTTGTAAATACACTTCACATAAGTTGATTCACAGTGCCGGATTTCAAGATTATGCTTCAAGAAGAAAATAATTTACAAATATTATTTTACTCTATATTCATATGCAAGGGAGGTAATTTAGAACATTTTGGTCAGATATTTCCATAAGTATGCATTAATTCAAAATTCTAAACCGTTCAAAATGCTTATGTTTGTATTTGGAATGGAAATATAACACACTTGAGGAATTATTGGCACTTTTCAAATTTTGTCTTTGGCTCTTTGGTGCTTTTGAGGGTTTGGGTACCTTAAGTAAAAAATATTTGTAAATTTGTTAGAAACACAAGGCCCAAGCCTTGCTTGGGAATCTATTAAAGGCATGATTCCTTGTCAGTTTGTACTTTGTTTGTCAAAGAAGCTTACCTCATTCTAGGTTTAATATAACATTCTTCTTTGAGCTTTTCTCTTTCTATTACTTTTAAAAGTTGTTCCCTACTAGAATTGTGGTAAATTGTTCCCAAAAAATTACATGTGAATTTTCTCCGTAAATACACCGGCAGTTGTGAGCTGTCAACATGCGGAAATTTTCTGTATCTGAAAACGGAAACAAAACACTAAACGTCAATGACAATTTCACACGGCGTAAGTCAAATTATTCTGTAATGAACTGTTGTTGTCCCCAAAATTGGGATGTTTAGTTAAGGTAATTTGAAATTTAGGAGATGCTTAAAATTCAGGGTGTCCAGTTAATTACTTAACAAAAATCCATTTTCTAGACTGGTTCCAAAAGGATTCGCATCTGAGGAGGAATTTTAAAATTGTCTTTGAAATATTTTTTTCATATTTACAGCATTTTACAAGTCTTCTTAATTTATATTTCTGATTTGTGCCTCTGACAGCAATGTCACAAGTAATGATTCTGCAGGAAACTAGAAAGACCTGAAGGTCTTGAGTCGCTCCACAGGCCTGAATTTCTTTTAATATTAAATCCAAGTTTTGACTAGATTTTTGATTGCTTGTGGTTCTTACAGCAAAAACAAAGTCAAAAAGCATCAATCATGTGGTCAATGCAAAAAGAAAGTAAATGATTGACTAATATTTAAGGGATGTTAAAGCGATAATAGAATTGAAAACTGATTTTGCCAAATTCAAGGACACATAATTCAGTATGTATATATAAAATCAAATCGAAAATTAAACACATGTAAGATCTTATGGCCACTATCATTTTGTTCAAATTTTGTCTTATATTAGTCAATATTCGTGGCTTCATGAGTGGAAAAAGTGTCGAAAACTGAAATTTTGTCAATTTTAAGGGCACATAACTCAGATTGTAACAATGTGATCATGTTGAAAATTACACATAAGCAAGATCTTGTTGCCAACAAGATTCTTTCCAAGTATCATTTTGATTGGTTAACATTTGTGGTTGTTAAAGTGAAAACAAAGTTGAAAATGGCAATTTTATCAGATTCAAGGGCAAGTAACTCATGATGTAAGATCCTGATCAAGCTGAAAATTACACCCAGGCAGCATATAATGCTTATATATATTCTGTCCAAGTTTTGTCTTGATTGGTCAATATTTGTAGATTTTAGAGTAAAAATAAAGTCAAACCCAGCAAAATAGAGCCGAAAATGGCAATTTTTGGCAATTTCAGGGCACATAACTCATGCTATAAAATTCAGATCAAGCTGAAAATTTTACCAAGGCAAGATCTTATAGTCAGCATCATTCTGTCAAAGTTTTGTCTTGTTTAGTCAATATTTGTAGTTGCTAGAGTGAAAACAAAGTCAAAATACAGCCGAAAATGGCAATTCTGTCAATTTCAAGGGCACATAACTCATGATGTAAAATTCAGATTAAGCTGAAAATTTTACCAAGGCAAGATCTTGTAGTCAGCATCATTCTGTCAAAGTTTTGTCTTGATTGTTCTCTATTTGTAGATTTTAGAAGAAAACTAAAGTCAAAACCTGCTATTTTTGATATTCAAGGGCAGATAACTCAGGTTATTCTGGTTCAATCCATATTCTTTGAAGGAATCTGAGAGAGAGTCACCCAAGGATCATTCCTGTGAAGTTTGGTTGAAATCCATCCAGTAGTTTTTGAGAAGAAGATTTTTAAAGAAAAAGTTTACGGACGCACGGACGGACGGACGGACGCACGCACTCACGCACGACGGACACACCGCCATGACAATAGCCCGCTGGCCTGAAAGGCCAGTGGAGCTAAAAATGACAAAGTCTATATTATAAAATATGATTTAAACAGACATGGCTTGTTCTATAACTCCTGGTTAAGGTCCATACAGTGTTCACATTATAACAAGAGCATGTCAAAAACAGGGGACCCATGCAGTATATTTTTGGACGTGACGTGGATGTTACATAGATGCGGAATCGTATGTGACCAGGCCTTTATGCTCAACTTGTCTTCACCTTCAGATTATAGTCAAAATTGTTTATTGTTTAACCTTTGTATATTTGTCTGTCTGTTTAAACTTAAAACTTAACACAAGAGGCCCAAGAGGGCCTGAATCGCTCCACTGGCTAAAGTAAAATAATTATATCATGATTTCTTGTAAGCCTCGCACTGCCAAATCTTGTAAAGGGCCACTCACCCAAGGAATATTCCTGCAAAGTTTGGTCTGAATTGGCTCATTGGTTAATTTTTACAGAATTGTTTCATGGTTTGTCCAATTCTGATAAGTCCTGCCCTGCCCTGTACTAAAATTGACCCAATGGTTGTTTTTATAGAATTACTTTGTGATTTCTCCAAGTCTGATAAGCCCTGTCCTGCCACACCCACATTAATGGATCAATCAAAATTTCACAAATAATCTGAGTAAAGGGCCACCCAAGGGACGTTACTGCCAAAATTGGTCTACATTGGCCGATTGGTTGACTTAAAAAGAATTATTTTGTGATTTCTCTAATTCTGATAATCCAATCCCTGCCACCCAACATTTATGCACCAATAGAAATTTCACAGACAATTTATGTAAAGAGTCACCCAAGGTACATCTCTGCTAAGTTTGGTCAAAATTGGCCAAATGGTTGATTTTAAAAGAATTATTTTTGTGATTTCTCTAAGTCTGATAAGCCCCGCCCTGCCACGCCCACATTTATACACCAATTAAAATTCTTTCAACAAAATAACTAAAGGGTCACCCAAGGAACATTCCTGCAAGATTTGGTCAAGATTTGCCCGCTGGTTTGGGAGGAGAATATTTTCAAAGAATTACTTTGTGATTTCTCCAAGTCTGATAAGTCCCACCCTGCCACGGCCACATTTATGGACCAATCAAAATTCTTAGAACACTTTATGTAAGGGGTCACCCAAGGAACATTTCTGCCAAGTTTGTACTAAATTGACCCAATGGTTTGAGAGGATAAGATTTTTTTAAAATAACTTTGTGATTTCTCCAAGTCTGATAAGCCCCGCCCTACCACTCCCACATTTATGGACCAATCAAAATTTCACACACATTTTAAGTAAAGAGTCACTCAAGGTACATTTCTGCCAAGTTTGGTCAAAATTTGCCCAATGGTTGATTTTTAAAGAATTATTTTGTGATTTCTCTAAGTCTGATAAGCCCCGCCCTTCCACGCCCACATTTATGGACCAATCAAAATTCTTTGAACAATTTAAGAAAAGGATCACCCAAGGAACATTACTGCAAAGTTTGGTCAAAATTGGCCAACTGATTTGAGAGGAGAAGATTTTTAAAGAAAAAGTTAACGCACGCATGGACGCACAAAGGACACAACGCCATGACAATAGCTCGCTGGCCTTTGGCCAGTGGAGCTAACTTAAGGGCATGGACGTTTCACAAAGCCGTTTCCATAATTATCTATCAGAATTCTTGTTCCTTTAATCTCATAAAACATGAAAATATATGCATCATACTTACGTGGCGACCCCTAGGGGCCACTGATAAAAGTTGACATTGTCTATATCTGTGCTATCATACACAAGAAAAGCAAATTTGATTGGTCCTCCTTTGTATTCCATATAAGGGTATAGCCAGGAATTATTGCACTGTTCATTGCCCAGCAATATTACAGCAACATTTTTCAACTTTGGTAAGTCCTTGAGAGATTTGAGCCATGACTCAGCAAATTCTATTTTGTCTGGTTCCCTGCCATTAAGGACTAGGAGTAAGTTTTCTGTGTTTTTTGGCACTTGTTCTGGAACAACTCCTGGACCAGTCCGAAATCTGAAAATAGAATCAACAAACATGTACATAAAAAATCCTAGACTGGCATTGCAAAGGATAGAATCAGAACAGCACCAAATCTACCCAAAGACTTCACCCAATACCTTATACAGGGAAAACATAGAAAATACATTTCCTACATTACATTGAATTCCACAGTGGCCAAATAATTATTGAAACCACGGACTTGGTACAAAAGTGGTTTTTCACTAAGCCTTTATTTGGTAACCCACTAAACTGCGCAATATATATAATGCCCTGTGTGAAATATATTGAATATATAATTACAAGAAACAGAAACATATATCTTGGGCAACCTGTCAAACCATAAATAAAATTTTCAGCTCAGAACCACAAAATTGTTGCAGTAGCTCTCAGAATAGGGATCATAAACCATCTTAATGTCAGTCAAAATTATGATCAAGAGTAATTTCGGGCTGGGTCATTACAAGTAAACCCACAATTTCACATTGACACTTTTTGACGCCTCACCGTCTAAAGTCTTTGGAAAATATTGTGGTATACACAATAATTGCTTTCTACCCTAAAAGACCATGAAATATAAATTTTTGTTCACTTGATAATGTCTTCAATATCCTTCAATACCCTCGGCCTCATCAATTTCTAGGCATCATCAGTGGCAACGGAGATTGACCAGGGATACCCTCGTCTATTTCCGCCCAATTTTGTATGGAGTGTTTTGTAGTTAATCCTTAACCCTTTCCCAAACAACAAATATTAGAGTTGTCCATCTTGAAATCTGCTACAGACCAAAAAGTTGGTATTGACAAATTCGGATTCATATACAATATAGCACAGAAAATATTGAGGCAAAAGGAGAAAATGCTGATCAGCATTTTCTTCTTTTGCTTCAATATTTTCCCAAGCCTTTACATTTAGGGACGTCAAGACCAGGTCTTGTTTGGGAAAGGGTTAAAGGTCCATCTTGTTGTGCCACAACAAATTTGGCCTGTAAATCAATAATATAGACAGAAGGGTGGCATTAAAACAATGCTAATTTCACACAATGGACCATTCAAATCATGAAACTAGAAATTACTGGAAATTATTTTCACAGTTGGTGTATGTATTGTTGGTCCATGTCAAAATGAGTACATTTGAGGACTACTTTTTCTTACTGAAACACATCAATATCTGACCTTTTCCCTAACGGCATGAATTAAGCCTGTTTTAAGTTGAACATTAAAGGGGGACGAGCTAGGCAGTCGAAAATGCAAATGGCACAATAATTACAAACCAGAAATAACGTATGAAATTACCAACCTGAAGGGGTAGATCATTTATATATGTCCATTGTTGCCACTCGTCGAGCTTTATTAAGTATTAAAATCCAAGTCAATTGATAACATGCTGGTCGTCCTTGTTTTTGTTTTGTAATGGCTACATATGCCCAACCTCCAAAAATCAATTACGTCAGAGATACGTCATCTGTGCTCAGCGAGATTTAACACACCGTACAACTGGCTGCGTCGAAAGTCAGCGAAGACAGATTCGGCATCTGATGTCATGTGCATGGTAGGTCAAATGAATTTACTTTTATAAATAAACGAAAGGATATTTGGTATTCTATAGTTGATAAATACGCGTATAAATGTTCAGTGCTTGTACAAAATAAACCTTTTCACATATTCCTCGCAAATAAGGTCACAGTCATCGACACAGCCGGTTGTACGGTGTGTTAATATCGCGGAGGTGTGTCTCGTTGACCTTGACCTTGTCTTGTTTTGAAGTAAAAATAGAATGTGTAAACACGCTTGTAAAGGATTGATCTATAGCAAAGGAAAGATGTTTTTTCGCCGAGATTGAGGTTTTTATGCATTGCTAATTGTTTTTCCATGCACAAACATGAGTTCCCGAACAGTTCGGAAGCATAAAACATAGAATGAGCCCCTTTAATGAAGACTACAAAATTCAAGTCATGGCAAAAGAGTTTGTTGGTTCTCAATATTTTCTCCTTTTCGCTCGTGTTCTCTGTCTACTTAAAAAGCATAAAAATGGTACTACCGGTATTTAGGAGATGGTTCTTGCAGCCAAGTTGAAGGTAATGATTATTTTGGTCATTTTGCCCCACTATGGAATTATGGTCTATTACAACAAGTGACAGGCAAGCCTAATGTAATGTAGAGATCACTTCAGGGTGATGGGCTGTTGGGAAATTTGAATATTCATGAGGCATTAAGTGACGGCCATGTCTGAGTAGCCTAAATTATCTACTCTCTTCTTACTTAACACTGTCCGAAACAATTAAGACCTGGTTTTGACGTCCCTAATAGAAAGGGCATGGGAAAACATTGAGACAAAAGAAGAAACTGCCGATGACCAGCAGTTTCTCCTTTTGTCTCAATATTTTCTATGTCATATTTTACACAAATTCTATCTATTATAACATCCATTTTGTCTTTTGAGGCATTTTTTGAAGTGGATCACCCTAAAATCTTGTTGTTTGGGAAAGGATTAACACTGTCCCAAACAACAGAGATTTAGGGTGGTCCATTTTGAAAGCTGTTGCACACAACAAAATAGATTATGATAATGATAAAATCTGTGTTCAATAAAGCATAGAAAATATTGAGACTAAAGGAGAAAATGCTGGTTATCAGCATTTAATTTCTTCTTTTGTCTCAATGTTTCCCAATGCTTTAATATAAGGGACGGCAAACGCAGGTCTTAATTGTTTGGGAAAGGGTTAATTAACAGAACAATGTCCATTTGAATCATGAATGTAACAATTGCTGCTCTTTACAAGTAAATAGAGGCAATCTTTGAATACTTGAAAAAAATTGCAAATAATAAATTAGTATTTTCTTCTTTTTTCTCTCCATATTTTGTGCCATTTTGCTCTGTATTTTGTGCCCTAACAAGTAAATATTCACAGCAATAAAATGATGTATTTCTCGTCTGAACATTTTGTATTTGGGCAAGTTTGAAATTTTGTTGACAAGTGATTATGTAATTTTCAACTACTGGTATTTCAATTTTCATCTCAGGAATCCCAATTGCTGAATTTTTGCTTTCAAATATTGAATTGCCAAAGCAAAGCTGAAGTGACAAAACGAGCTTAATGTAAATTTGACAACTTTTAGGCAATATTTTCTAAAACTCCAAAATCTGAGGTAAGAATATATAGTCATAGATCAAAGATTGAAATTTCCCAACCAGGTTTAAAACAGTGACAAAATGTGCACACTTTAATCCCATAAGGGAGTTAATAAGTGTCAGGGAAAAGAGGCTGTTCATTCATCAACCTATATAAACCGTTCCCATGACAATATTTTCTTGTCTTCTGCTTGATTAGTCTTCTTTTATAAATTTTGAGAGGAGAATTTCCTCCAAAACAGATAGATGGGATAATTTTACCCATAATTCCCTGGCCCGGGGGAAAAGTGTTGTCTATTTTTTGTCTGGAATGTTTTGAAATTTGTTCAAATTTGTGGGACATGTGTTTTAAACTGTATTTTATGATATGAAATTGCGAGTTGAAATATCTTGGTATGATTAGAATCTTGGAAAAACTTTAAATTCGGTCCCATTGGGATAGTACTAGCTTGAATGCCATAAATAACAATTAGATAGCTAAGCCTTTAGCAAAGCAATTCAGAAGAATTGATGTCTCAAAAGAAAAAGCTAAAGAAAATACAGACAAAACATTTACCATTTCCATAAAAGCATTTTTGTGAGGAGGAAATAAAAAGGATTTTTTTCTAACAAAATACCAAATTCATATATAAAGATAGGAGCAATAGGTTTTGTTATGATCAAGCAAATTTGCTTTATAACTCCCCAATATGCTATTTAATGCATTTTCATCTTGAAAAATGTGAAATTTATGGATTCAATTCTGTGAAATATTTATTTTCTAGATCAAGAATAGGACAGAATGGAATCAAATATATTGAGGCATTATAAAATGATGACTTCATACAACACAACCACCTTGCGAATTCATCTCGATCTGAAAGCATTTGTTTCAACATTGGAATTTAGTGTCTAATTTAACAACATCATCATGCTGCATTAGTTATTCATCATTATCGCAAGAGTCCACAATAATAGTGATGAGGTCATATTCTTCTCGAAGCATAACTATTGCAATTGCATATTATCTTATATATATATACCTACAACAGTTTTGCACCGATTCTGTAACATGCTTCAAAAGGCAAACCAACTTCAAGCTTCAGTTTTAGTGGACAGTGGAGACCGTAATCTGAGCTACATCAGTGCCTCCATGAATAAAGCATTACATTTCTTTTTGGAAGTCAGACTTTATCATTTAGCTTCAAAAACAAGAGCTACAACAGTACTTTTACAAATTCTTGACAGAGTCAAATATCTTAACTCAACAAAGGGATAAAATCT
Source organism: Fragum sueziense (assembly GCA_963680895.1). Classification (NCBI taxonomy): domain Eukaryota; kingdom Metazoa; phylum Mollusca; class Bivalvia; order Cardiida; family Cardiidae; genus Fragum; species Fragum sueziense. The sequence goes on from OY804597.1 coordinate 21,454,192, forward strand.
GCTTAGTATATGACAGAGTGAAACGATTCTAAGTTTGTTATTCCAAATCGAAACCCTATATTATGGGTACTCATTGGAATCATCTTGATGAGACGATTCCAATAAGTACCCACAACATGGGGTTTGCTGAACATTGAAAGATATTTTCCATTTCGAAAAGCTGTTAACCCCTCTTATCTCTTGATATCTCGACAAAGAGATAAAATATGCTAGGTAAATTTCAGAGTTGTGGGGCTTGGTCTGTAACCCTGTGGTGCCCTGCATGGTACTTTTATGTACAAGTTTCAAAGCAATTATATGTAATTGGTATTCATGCAAATGAAAAAACTTCCTTAATTACAAAATAACAAAAGACAAAGGCATTACACAAATTAACAGACTTGAATGTATGTATCCCTTCTATATGTTAACAAAATATCTGAGCTGGAAAGCTTTTTTATTACAGAAGTTGTTGCATTTTGCATTGACGTCGCGCACGGTATTGCGGCACTAAAATGTAACGTCAAACTAGCGAACGTCAATTGCATAACGATAAGTTTTTGCGTAGACGGTTGTGTTGTGCTTTTAATGTTTACTCTCTATATAATCTAAACTGATTCATAAAGACAGGACCATGTTTTAAGAAATACTCCACTGTTTCCATCTTTTGTCTTTCTATAGCTTTTCCGCCACTTTATTTCGTTCTTTTTTCACCTTAAAATGCGCCAATTAGATAATTTCAGGATTACGTCAAATAAATAAAGTATACGTTTATACATTTTCTGTCCACAAGAAAAAAATTGAATATCTCTTAAACGTTTCATTATTTTGCGTCGAAATTTTGATATGATCAACAAGAAAAAAATGGTATTTCCACATTGAAATTAAATGTTTGTATGAATAAGAAAACTTGTATTTTTTTAAGTCTAAATAGTAAAAAATTAGAGTTTTCAACGACATGAAACAATTTCTGTCCACACGCATTTTATATAATAATTGTTTTGTTTACTATGCTAACTGATTTTCTTCCATATATTATTGAAATAGAGAAAAATGGTATTTTTTATATCAAGTTTGGTTGCATTAGAGTCATTAATTAACAAAATATTCAACAAAATTGTCATTTTTTCTGCGACGTAATTCTAATTGTTACACTTCGATTTTTGGTAAATAAACTGGGCTAATTTGCGTAATCGACGTAGAAATTTTATTTTCGATCGGTAAAACATCCTACAGCATTTCCACTGTCACAAAACATATTTTTCCATGTGTTTGACGTTACTTAATCGCAGAATTGCTAATAAATATCCGTTACTCTTGAACATTTATGTTACATGTTACACCTGTTTTTTCGCCGAATTTGCGAACAAAAATTCTTTCTAGCAAATTTATACAAAATAAGAACTTGAAATGAGTATAACATTGAAATATATCAAGGCTTTAAATTACGCTTATTTTGATATATAACAAAGTTGAGAGAACGAAAACGATTCCTACAATATTCAGTTATGAATCGCGGAGGGTACCGTTTTTTGAAAAGTGACGCAATACCATGCGCGACGTCATTACATTGCAATTAAATTCTTCCCTTTCTGATTCATTTAATCTATAATCTGTAACAACTCCATTTTAAGAACTTTAGTAGTCTGTCAACGGGTTAGGAAGAAAAGAACGTAGAAAAACACTCAGCAATCAATGTATTCCATTGAACCGATAGACCTGTGAACATTTACACCATTTATTGCTCAACCTTCATCATTCCATTGAATAAGAAGGGATATTGACATTCTCAGTTTGTTACTTCTAGTCCAAACCCTATGTTGTGGGTACTCATTTGAATCGTCTCAGCGAGACGATTCATATGAGTACCAACAACATAGGGTTTAATGAAATATAAATGAAAAAAATCTATTTTGAAATGTGATGATTTTCCTGTATCTGTCGCTATGTTAACATGGTTATTGTTCCAACTTCATAATCAATTTTACGTGCAAGCTCAGTGTGCATGAAAGAGAAAATTAACTAATATGATTACCAAGTGTAGGATAACTTGATGCAATTTCATTTCACAGGCAAATATTGTATCAAATTCTCAAATTCAATCAACAGATTGGCAGAGTGAAGAAAAGCTCTGCTTCATTGTTTCACAGGAATGTGCCCCCACAGAAAGGGCAACTGCAAACACTAGTACAATCATTGCAACATATCAGTTGCAAAATGAAAGAAATAGCAATGGAATGTAGATTAAAATGGGATTTAAAGGCAAGGGTTTAACAAGAAATTCAACAAATTTTCCATTATACTGAGGCAGTTTGTGCAAATAACCATTTAGATTCCTTGCTTTAGCACTTTCAAGAAGTCTTTTTCTATTTAATGATGCCAAGCACAGTAAAAAACTCTCCAATCTGCATAATGATTGCACATTTAAAGCCACGTTCACATTGCCGACCAAATCAACTCGATCAACTCGAGCGCCTAAATTCCCCGCTCAAACCCGATTAAACTCGATCAAATGTATTTACACGACTTCTTCTTTATTTCTTGTCGATTACTCAGGGTGTCCGATCACGTAGAAATGTACGTGAATCACGTAATTTGAACGAAAATCACGTACTACTTTCTCACCCAAAACGTCTAAGAACGTACGCGAAATGAACCCGCATGAATTACAAAAATAAGATGACAATTATCCCCATTATTTACAAAAGAAAAAAGAAGTTCGATAGCCGAGTAATAAAACCGAAACTGCCAAATTCGGTCATTCTGATCCCTCTAATTTTTCCGCTAATTGTAGTTGGCCAAGATATTGCGTTTTTGGGGATCTATTCAACCAAACGCTGTATCATTGTGAGCGTCTGCATGATCATGGCATCTACTAAACAAACTTGATTTTTTTTTTTAACTTCGATCGGTCTTTAATTTCAATCAGAATCAACATAAATATAGGCGAAAGAAAACACTCAGTAAGGACCATCATCCATTGTTGAATATAAAATCAAAATTCATGGCTCTGCCAGTTTGACTGGCTTTGTTCCGACGGGGAAAAGAGAACGATGTAGATATTTATTATTAGAGGCTCAGCTGAAAACGGAAACTGCTTCATAGAACTTACTTTGACATCTGAAAATATTTCAATCTTTATAACTTTTCAAATTTGATTGATTTGTAATTAAAAGAAAAAATGCTGAACAAAATGCCTCCACCCTTTCCCAATCAATATCTAGAGTGAATAACTGTTTAGATTTAGATTTAGTGTTAATTTTCTTGTACCCCCAATTTATTTTTTGTACCCCCAATTTTAACCACCAAGAGGTACAAAAACCCCCAGTCAAAATTTTCAGTGGACACACTGATTACTTCCCGATCATTTTTGCTGACCATGCTCGATCGCTCTGATCACTCTTGTCGACCAAGCTCGATCAGTACTTGATCGCTTGATCGAGTTGATTTGGTCGGCAATGGGAACACGGCTTAAACGAAAATAAAACACATGGGGATAGAACAAGTCTAATGTAATTTGTAATTGAACAGAAAAAGTTATAAGTTCACACTAAGTCATGGGCAGGAGGCAGAGGGTGGGGGTGTGGGTGTGGGGAGTTGAACTCAGCTTTGCTGACATTTGCTTCCCATTTTCATACGTTTTCTCCAAGGTAAAAATGTAACATTTGGAATTTAATTATCAACTCCCACTTTGAAGGCAGAAGCCTAATTTTAAAAGTTGTTTTTATTAAATTCAAGAGATAGGTTCCACATTCCACTGCAAGAAAAAATATCCCCTGAATTGAAATTTAAAGTTAATAAAGCAGCAGTATTGTTGATTATCCCTTTCCCTAACAAAACCTAGTCTTGGCAACTCTAATCTTCCATTACGGAATTGGTGTGGCAAAAATTTAGAGAAAAGACGAAAATGCTGAAAATCAGCATTTTCTCCTTTTCCCTAATGGTTTTCTGTATTATAATTTGTAGTTCATTTACTTTGAAACCATTTACTTTCCTTGAAACAACATTAATTTGGACTAGTGCAGAATTTCACAGTTTAAGAAAGGGCTTTTCTATGTCAATTACATCAAATCAAGAATTAGAAGGCAGATTAGGGAAACAGGAATGAGATTAAAGTACAGGAAATCTTCATTAACCTGAATTCTTTATGACTTTTCTTAGAGCTTTCCCAACATTTTACTGCCTTTCTAATACAAATAAAGTAAATCAACTGCCTTCTGTTTTACATTTCAATTAACAAGTTATTGTCACAGTTGGTTGGATGTAACCTGGGTTGCAAACCCTTGCATCCTGGTATCCCTCCCTAATATATGAGTAGAAAGGTTATTGAACATTAGGCCAGGGCCTAGCGCCCATCACGCATAATAAACACATGCGTAATTTAAAATAATCGCGAATAGGTTGTAGGTTTCTTTGTATCGTTTTTAGGGTTAGTTTTGTCGTTTTTGTGTCTCGAAATGCACAAAGAATAATCAAACTTTTCATGGGGGAAACCTCAGAAACCCCTTAAGAGTGGGAATGCCCCCTCTTGTGCTCTTCCCCCCTTCAGCCTATGGCGATCGTGCATAATATAAATAAATTTCTGGCTACGCCCATTGGGATTTCAACATTGTACCTATTAACAAAATCTTGAATTTTTGTTGAATAATTCTTGAGAATAGTCTTTTTTTGGAAAAAATGCCACGAATAACGTCAACAAGCCTGTACTATTTGAAGAAACGTCAAGAGAACAGAATAGATTCTGATTATAAGATATCCTCTGAAAGCAGACTAGTCTACAGCTCATAGGTCTGAAAGAACCTTTTCTCCATATTAAAACTCTTATCTATCTTTAGAAAGACTTTAAAAGTTTCTATATGATGAACATATTAACTTGGATGTTGAGACATACTCACATAAATTTGATATTGCTGACAGTTTTGGCACCATAACTCCATACCCCAACCATCTTTTCTTCTAGTGTAGTCCCTTATGTATATATTCCCATTTAATAATGACCTTACAAAATATGGCAATCAGTTGATACTTACATAAATTTGATATTGTTGACAGTTTTGGCACCATAACTCCATATCCCACCCGTCCTTTCTTCTAGTGTAGTCCCTTAAGTATATGTTCCCATAAATAATGACCTTACAAAAATATGACAATCAATTGATACTTACGTAAATTTGATATTGCTGACAGTTTTGGCACCATAACTCCATACCCCACCCATCTTTTCTTCTAGTGGTCCCTCTAGTATATGTTCCCATAAATAATGACCTGAAAATAGACTGTGAGCAAGTTCTTTACTAATGCAACAAGTATCTGGTGTTGTATGCAACACATAAAGTCCCCTACCGGCTTCACATTGACTCAATATGGTAATCAATAATCAAGTTAGCTTGCTTAGTTATTAAGTTATTGCAGGATCCATTTTTTGCCATATTTTCGATATTTCCGTTACCATAGCAACCGCACTTTTCGTCAAAGAACAAAGATAAAATGATGTGCATAATCTACACATTGCCATCTAGTCATATACCAAGTCTCATCAAATTAGCTTGCTTACTTATTAACTTATCGCAGGATCCAATATTTTTTGCCATATTTTCACTATTTCCGTAACCATAGCAACAACAATTTTAGTCTAAAAACAAAAATAAAATGATGTGCATAATCTACACATTGCCATATAGTCATATACCAAGTCTCATCAAACTAGCTTGCTTAGTTATTATCTTATCGCAGGATCCATTTTTTGCCATATTTTCACTATTTCCGTTACCATAGCAACCACACTTTTCGTCAAAGAACAAAAATAAAATGATGTGCATAATCTACATATTGCCATCTAGTCATATACCAAGTCTCATCAAATTAGCTTGCTTACTTATTAACTTATCGCAGGATCCCATTTTTGGCCATATTTTCACTATTTCCGTAACCATAGCAACAACAATTTTAGTCGAAAAACAAAAATAAAATGATGTGCATAATCTACACATTGCCATCTAGTCATATACCAACTTTCATCAAAAACGCTTGCTTAGTTATTAAGTTATCGCGGGATCCAGATTTGAGCGGACAGACGGACGGACAGACTGACGGACAGACGGACGGACGGACGGACGGACGGACAGACTGACTGACGGACGGACGGACGGACAGACGGAGGGCAAACCTATAGTCCCCTCCGGTGTGAACACCGGTAGGGGACTAATAATAAACAAATATTTACAGGCAAATGATCAGAGCAGCAGACAGAGGGGGTAAAGAGACATTCTAACTACATTTTAATTCCAAACCCTATATTGTGGGTGCTTATTGTAATTGTCTCATAGTGAGACGATTCCAATGAGCACTAACACCATAAGGTTTAATGAACATTTACAGATATTTCACATTTTGAAAGGTCATAACCCCCTCTTGTCTGGAATTATGTTTACATTGGCAATGTCCATTGCTTTAGCGACTGCATGAAACATCTCGAGAGTAGCATTTGTCAAATATATAGATGTCAATTTTTATTTGCACTGGATTATTTCCTTTTATGTAACTGCATAACCTTCATAATAATAGTGCCAAGCCAATTTACAAATGTTAAACATAAATATTTTTATCCATTTTTCTTGTGAAACATAAATAAAGAAGACAGACAGGCAATCAGGCATGATTTTCACATTTGGATAACTCTTCTAGCATGAAGGAGAAATAATCAGCATGCCACTCAGACAGTGACAAGAAATTTTATGTGTTCTCTTTCTAGTTTCTGTTTTTCTCTCTCAACATTTCCCAAAGCTTTGTATTGCATGCTAGGAATTTGTTGAAAGAGACCACTCCTAAAGCACACTGAACATGGCAAAGAGTACTCATAGATACAAGAACTGCAATTACTGCAACACATCTTGATAGACAAAATTGCCAACATTATCCTAAGTAGTATAATGTCTCCAGAGAATTCCATTGTGGGCATAATTATGTCAATTATGACCAAACTTGGTAAGATTCCCCATGCTGGTATAATTGATGGATTTACAAGAAATATAATTGATCCACACAAATTGTTGTTCTCTCTCCCCTGGAAGTTTTGTCCTAGACAGTTTATGAGGCTTCATAATTGGTCAGGACATTTTTACAGAATGTTGTCTTATGTATCGTCTCATTTTGCAATCTGAGCCAGCTGCAAATTGTTTATGCTTAAACACTGCTTCCACATTATTTTAAATCTATCCAGGACAATAGTGCCTTTCGATGCACCAAATTGAAATAAGCTTTGGAAAACAGAGGCTAATGAAGAAAACAATGATAAATATGCTCATATCATACCGCGGAATCTAGTATCTTATTATCAATATCTATTTAGTTTATTATTGATCAAAAGCATAGTTTGCTGATTGCCAAATAAACAACTTGTATTTAAATGGACCTGATTAACAAAATTTACATGCACATGTATTTTGTAATTGAACAACTTTGTAAATATCTTTAATTTGTAAGCCAACTCTACAACAATTTCTTCAGTCTAGCATTGGTATTCACAGCATGAAGTTTTCGTCTGTCCAAGATTTATGTATAGGAATATTTCAATAAATATACCCAAGCCACAAGACAGTAGTTTTGAAGTTCTCCTGTATAATTCATATCTTTCTTCATTACATATTCAGCACCCATTTCGAAAATGGTATGAATGCATTTTTTATGTAAATGTTGGTGCTATATTTGTCAATATTTGAAAGACATTGCCAATTCTGCCAGAATCATGTGGTAGAAATCTATGTTTACTGTCAGATACAGTCAGCTCCCTGTTTTGTTTTGCCATTTTTGAAGGGACAGAAGTAAAAGGCCAGTGCTGTGTATATTCATTTATGATTTTTTGTTTTACTGATATGTTGAATTTATGCAGCCCTATGATGCAATAGCTGACAAATTTGAATTTAGTGAAGCAAAAATTTAGGCAGTTCAAATTCCAAAGATGTTAAAACGGTTGTTAGTAAAGATAGGTCTTTTTATATAAAGTATCAAGCTCTCTTTATATAAATAGAATAGAATAGAGATAAAATAAAATTGTATTTGCACATTAAACCCAGTACAATACAGGTTCAAAGGCAAAACTTATACATGAGAAGTTAAAACCAAGTCTTGTTTGGGTATGGTTTATCAAAGCTATTATTTTTGATAACAGAATCAGTTGTTCCAATTATTTCCAACAGTTTCCTGTTTCCAGCCAAACAAAAAAGACTGGTTTTTGTTCTCCAAGACAACAAATTGTCTACTAGAGGAAGTTTTGATGACTCTGTGAGCAGACAACACAATGAAGACTGACAAAATTACCAATATACCTATCCAAGGAAGAATCCATCTGTCCATAAGAAAACTTACATTAACCCTTTCCCAAACGACAAAATTTTAGGCTGATCCACTTCAAAAACTGTAAAAAATGACAAAATGGATGTTACTAAATATAGGATTTGTGTAAAATATGGCACAGAAAATATTGAGACAAAAGGAGAAACTGCTGGTTATCAGCAGTTTCTTCTTTTGTTTCAATGTTTTCCCAAGCCATATCTACTAGTGACATCAAAAACCGGTCTTGTTTGGGAAAGGGTTAAGATCTCCTAGAGAGGGGGAAATCTATTGCTATGGAAACAAAATAAAAAGTGAAAGTGGTCAAGCAGAGACAGTTATTATCTCCACATATTGATGTTAGAGCTTTCAGCCTGCTGTCTTTGTTGATGAAAATTGACACAACTCATTATGGAGAAATTACCTACTGGGAAAACCATGTAGACTATCAAAATAGGTCAGGGATATTTAGTACATGAAGCAGTAAAATTGAACAAAGGATTATGCCTTTGCTGCAATATTTTCTTTGTCATATTGTAAATACTGATAAGTTGTCTTGTCAACTTCAGTATTTTTTTAAGACTGTAGCAACTTACAAATAGGATTACAGTCTATTCTTTGCTGCTAAGGAATAGATTAAATTACTGATTTTTTGAAAAGATAAAAGGTTCAAAATCCATTAGACTTTGTCTACCTATTTCTGGTAAAACAAATATTTTATCTTTCAATTTTTCTTGTGAAACATAAATAAAGAAGACAGACAGGCAATCAGGCATGATTTTCACATTTGGATAACTCTTCTAGCATGAAGGAGAAATAATCGGCATGTCACTCAGACATTGACAAGAAATTTTATGTTCCACAAAAAACACATATCAAACTAGAAAAACAACCTCATAGAATAAATGCAATTTTATGTTCCACGGAAATACATTTATCACAGTAGAAAACATCCTCGTACAATAAAATGCAATTTCCGATTGATGTCACGACGATGATTATTGTGGGAGAAATACAGACATTTCATACTAATACAAGGACAATTTACTTGCTCATAATTGGGGAAAACAAACAAAAGCATAAGGAAAGAATTATGTATTTTATTATTTAGATTGTTCTTAAATTACTGTAATAATTCCTGTATTTAGTATAAAACCCATTTCTACATAATGAATGTTCGTTAACATGAATCACAAGTTGCTTTTGACAAACAATATCTTCATTGTCCACAAATTATTCTTCAAAGAAAGACTAAAACATGTAAAATTTTATCCACTTGAAATACAATTATCTGGAAAATCTTAGAATTTGGGCCACTTTAACTCTGAAATCTTACATTGGTATGTAAATTGATGTTGGTAATGGGTTACTGTTTAAAAGCATAATCTTTGATATTAAATCATTATTGTCAAGTTGTTTTCTATCCATGGCTAATCATTTGAAGGAGGTCTTTCTTTCAATTATCTTACATCACACATCAGGAGAAAGGTTAAAGCTAAAACAAAAGACGGTCCCTGAATGGTAAATGAAATTTCCTGGCACCTTAATGAATCACACACAATTAATGGTTTCCTTCATCTGTCAGCATGTAAGTGAATTTCTTGGGATCGCTAACCTAAATCTAATTTTTCATGCACTTTTCGGTAACTCTGTTATTGCAATTTTATTTAGAGATGTCTGGGTTGTTTAACCTTACAAAAATCTATCATAACCTATTTGATCTGACTGTGTGCAATTCTAACCATGTGTTCCTGACATTTCTCGAATTTGTACACAATTTAACAGCCAATCTGGGCCATCAGCTTCTCATCCCACTTGTCTTAACTGATTCATAAACAATTCCTCCATTGGTGAGAGACAAATGACTTTTGTCAAACAAAAAATTTATAGTGGTCAAATTCAAAACTCACAGTTAAGCAGTCAACAAAATAGGTTTGTTTAAAGGGGTTTTATGCCGTTTTCAACTACTATAAAGTCAACAAAGAGCATTGCAGCATTTGATATCATTCCATAAGTGCCTTCTTTTTCAAGAATAACTTATTTTGGCCATATATGGTATAATGTAAAGAATGGGCTGATTGACCCTATCCTAAAAAGCAAAACATTAAACAATGTTTGAATAGGAAGCTTGCAGCAGATCAATGACAAAATGGATACTGATACACATAGGATTTGTGTACAACAGAACTAAGACAAGATGTGTCTGTGAAACACCAATGCCACCGAAATGGCCATTTTTTTTAAATGTTAAGTTTTCATGTAAAGGGTTGATAAGGGTTAACAGATGACCTTGAGGAAGGTCAAATTGCATGGAACAGATAGATATCATTGAAAAGAAGTTGCATGATATCAAATTTGAGCTTTGTATGTCAAATACTTTTGGAGAAAAGACAAATGTTAAGTTATCGGACAGACAAACGTACAGACTAACATAGGTATACTTCCGTGACTAGACACTATATTATGGAGAGCACTATGTGCCTTTATTTAAAAGTGGCTAGTCCAAACTGTACTAACATTTGAACACTTAACCCTTTCACTGCCAAATATTTTTTTCGGACGTGTTTCTCACTGCTGAATTAATTCAAAGAAATTTCGATACCCTGTTCACAAAAACATGCATAACTTTTGACTCATTTGATGGATTCCTTTCAAATTTTCAGCACATACAGACAAATGAAGCACCTATATGTGACCAAAATTTAAAGGTAATTTATGAAATGACAATATTTTTTTTCTTTTTTATGTTGTTGGTACTCATATATTTCGTCCCCATAAATTTGTCGACAAAAGTCGCCTATGGCAGGGACCCCCTATAGTCGACAAAAGTCGCCTATGGCAGTGAAAGGGTTAAACAGCTTCGTCCAAACATATTAAGTGGCTTCTGATTCAAACTTTTTACGTGACTTCTAACCAGAACACATTAAGTGGCTTCTGATCCAAACATATAAAGGGGCTTCTGACCCAAATACATTAAGGGGTTTCTGATACTAACGCATTAAGTGGCTTCTGACCGAAACATATAAAGTGGCTTCTGACCCGAAAACATTAAGTGGCTTCTGATCCTAACACATTAAGTGGCTACTGACCCAAATACATTAAGGGGTTTCTGATCCTTACATTAAGTGGCTTCTGACCCAAACATATAAAGTGGCTTCTGACCCATACATATAAAGTGGCTTCTGACCCAAACATATAAAGTGGCTTCTGACCCGAATACATTAAGTGGCTTCTGATCCTAACACATTAAGTGGCTTCTGACCCAAACATATAAAAAGGCTTCTGACCCATACATATAAAGTGGCTTCTGACCCAAACATATAAAGTGGCTTCTGACCCGAATACATAAAGTGGCTTCTGATCCTAACACATTAAGTGGCTTCTGACCCGAATACATTAAGTGGCTTCTGATCCTAACACATTAAGTGGCTTCTGACCCAAATACATTAAGTGGCTTCTGATCCTAACACATTAAGTGGCTTCTGATCCTAACACATTAAGTGGCTTCTGATCCTAACACATTAAGTGGCTTCTGATCCTAATACATTAAGTGGCTTCTGACCCGAATACATTAAGTGGCTTCTGATCCAAATACATTAAGTGGCTACTGATCCAATATATTAAGTGGCTTCTGACCCAAACAGATTAAGTGGCTTCTGATCCTAACACATTAAGTGGCTTCTGACCCAAACATATAAAGTGGCTCTGACCCAAACATATAAAGTGGCTTCTGACTCAAACAGATTAAGTGGCTTCTGACCCAAACATATAAAGTGGCTTCTGACCCAAACATATAAAGTGGCTTCTGACCCAAACATATAGAGTGGCTTCTGACCCAAACATATAAAGTGGCTTCTGACCCAAACAGATTAAGTGGCTTCTGACCCAAACAGATTAACCCATTACCAAACGACAAATTTTTTGCCTAGTCCAAATTCAAAGATGTTGCAGACGACAATTTCAAGTTAGTAATATTTTAAAAATCTTTGAATTTTGGGTTATAAAATATTGTGGGAAATGAAGAAATTGCTTGTCACAAGCAATTTCTTCATTTTCCACATAATTTTCCAAAGCCTTTATCTTGAAGGGCGTCAAAAAGCGTCAATGTGTTGGAATGGGTTAAGTGGCTTCTGACCCAAACAGATTAAGTGGCGGGAAGTTTATAGTTAGCCGGTCCCCAAACTAAATGGTTGCCAGTAAAGTGACAAAATAGAGTTTTTTTCACCAATAAAGAAGAAAATGAGTGGGGGTGTGGGGGCAGCAGCCCCCATGAATAATTTCAAAATAAAATACAGCGGGGGTGTGGGGGCAGCAGCCCCCCAAAAAACTTCCTAGTAAATAGGGACCGGTATACAAAATGTACTAGATGTGTTCCTAAGTGGCTTCTGACCCAAACATATAAAGTGGCTTCTGACCAAAATACATTAAGTGGCTACTGATCCAAACACATTAAGTGGCTTCATGTCAATTTCAACAGAAAAACACCAACTTGGAACAACCTGTGTATACTTGTGTATATAGAGAGGGGTGGATATGAGTAAAACAATATGCCCTGATCCCTCGATACGGGGACATAAAAATATAGAGGCAAAAAGGGAAAAATACTAACAATCAGCATTTTCTTCTTTTGCCTCTGTGTTAATCCATAGATTATATTTAGAGGACACCAAAACCAGGTTTGGAAAATGATTAAATATGTGGGGCTAGGCTATAGACTTCAAACTAAAGAAGGTTTTTACTGAAGTCTTCCGGAAGCTTGAAGGATGATGAAGGAAATTATCCTATTAATGGCAAAGAAGCCCCTAGTTAAATTGGAAATCATTAATGGTGAGACAGAGAGCCTCTGGTTTTATACTAAGTCTAATTTATTGGGCATTGCATGGTCAATTAGTGTTCATTCTATGTCTTGGGGAATTGTTCAGATGCAGCTATTTAGCCCATTTCCCTGGAAAAAGTCCTGGTTTTAACTTATGTATTGAAAGAAACTAAGGAATACATTTAAGGCAAAAGAAGTAAATACTGGTAATAAGCTTTAGAGAATGTGTGATACATGTAAAATACTTATGGAAATCTAATTTTGTCTGTTTCTTTTTTGGAAGATAAAGTACATAGCACTTTTTTTCTTTTATGAGTATGTAAACTGCCCTGATATTTAAATTAAGTATGAAAATCATCTGTTTTTCTCCTACAATGTGTGATCCTCGTGACATCAATCGGAAATTACACTTTATTGTACAAGGTTGTTTCTTCTGTGATAAATGTATACTCCCCGTCATAAGAAAGTAGCCACTTGACTTATGCAAATATTCGCCAATTTTAGGATCATTCATAAACATACCGAAATAAATACAAAACATTGAAACATGGCCAGTAAAAACACTTTCGTGAAAGTATCGAAAACAGTCGCATTACCCCATTAGCTATGATAGCTTGATGGTAGTTCTAGGAAATCCGTAACTTATACGGAACACACTACTGAAATTCATGGCCATATATAGTGCCGGAAACGGACCAAAAATGAACAAGGATATTTGTTTACGATGTTTTTTTATTCCAAATGATTATTGACTAATAAATGATTTACATTACACCCAAGACCTTGCAAAATGGCAGTTTCCGGTTTTAGCCCAACCAACCACAAATTTCTTCTCAAATTCTCTATTCATTGAATTTTTGTTTCTGTTTGGTCTTTAGCAAGTTCCAAATTAAGAAAATGTTTTCCTTCACTTCATCCACCAATCACTTCCGGTTATTATCAAACATTCAATATTGAGATATGCAATACTGGTAGTGCTAAATTTTCACAGACTTGTATCATTTCAACGGAATGATTGACTGTAAAATTGAAATGGGACTTTTGTTTGTGTTTCAACAGCGTCAACTTATGCAGAAAATGAGAGCTGAATGTGAACAAAATTGAACTTTGTATCCTGAGACACTGTTTTGAACCCATATTACAACTAAACATGTTTTCGGGTATGTTGAAAGCAATTAACCATTGAGGTGTGAAAAGGAACCTTTGGGAATGAGTATGGATGTGTAAAAACAAAAAGACATTGAGAACTGTGAAAACTAGAATATCACTGAAAGTGATCATACCCCCCAAAAGCGCAGTTTTTGTGCATTTTGAGAAATTGATTTCATTTGAACTGTGAGCTGATCAATTGGGAAATAGAGCGAACAAACAAGAGTGCCTGAAAGGCACTGATATCGCTCACCTGAGTTCTTCGTGTATTTGATTGTGTACAATATAAATTTTGTTGTAAACAAATATATGTCACATCAAATTATTGTAAACTAGAATATCACTGAGAGTGATCATACCCCCTAACAGAACTGTTTTTGTGCATTTTGAGAAGTACATTTCATTTGAACTGTGAGCTTATCAATTGGGGAAAAAAGAGCAATAGACCAAACAGCACATGTAAATGTTGCAAAAAATGCCAATTTTTAACAAAAGGACATAGCTCATTTAAAAATCAACAAGCCTCGCTCTGCCATGCACACATTTTTTCAATAAATCTAATGTTAACAACCGTGTATTGAAGACAGTCACTCAAGGTACATTCCTGTAAGGTTTCGTTCAACTTTGCCCTATAATTGTTTCTTTAAAGAATTTTCTCTTGATCTCGTTAAGTCTGATAAGCCCTGCCCTGCCACGACCACATTTTCGACTGAATAAAGAATTTGCGAACAAATATTGTAACGAGTCACCCAATGATCATTCCTGCCAAGTTTGGTAACAAATCGCCAGATGGTTAAGATGAAGAAAATTTTTGAAGAATTATCTAACGATTGCTTGAAGTCTGATAAGCCCCACCCT
This sequence comes from Fragum sueziense, assembly GCA_963680895.1. Taxonomy (NCBI): domain Eukaryota; kingdom Metazoa; phylum Mollusca; class Bivalvia; order Cardiida; family Cardiidae; genus Fragum; species Fragum sueziense. Next base: position 21,469,322 of record OY804597.1, read on the forward strand.
GCCAAGCCCATGTTTTTCACCCAATCAGATATTCATGAACATGTGTTGAAGAGAGTCTCTCAATGGACATTCCTGCCAAGTTTGGTTTAAATTGGCCAAATAATTGATTTTTAAAGATTTTTCACATGATTTCTCTAAGTCCAAAAAGCGCCACCCTGCCACGCCCACAATTTTTAATGAATAAAAAATTCATGAACAAGTTTTAAAAAAGGTCACCAAAGGAACATTCCTGCCAAGTTTGGTTAGAATTGACCAAGTGGTTAAGGAGAAGAAGATTTTTGACGAATTATCTAACAAGTTCTCGAAGTCTTATAAACCCCGCCCTGCCACGCCTACAATTTTCACCTAATCAAAAATTCATGAGCATGTGTTGAAAACAGTCACTAAAGGGACATTTCTGCCAAGCTTGGTTCAAATTGGCCTGATAATTGATTTTTAAAGAATTTTCACATGATTTTTCTAAGTCTGATAAGCCCTGCCCTGCCACGCCCACAATTTTTGACGAATCAAAAATTCACGAACAAGTTTTGAAAAGGGTCACCCAAGAAACATTTCTGCCAAGTTTGGAAAGAATTGGTCCAGTGGTTAAGGAAAAGAAGATTTTTGAAGAATTATCTAACGATTTCTCGAAGTCTTATAAACCCCGCCCTGCCACGCCTACAATTTTCACCCAATCAAAAATTCATGAGCATGTGTTGAAAACAGTCACTCAAGGGACATTTCTGCCAAGCTTGGTTCAAATTGGCCAATAATTGATATTTAAAGAATTTTGACATGATTTTTCTAAGTCTGATAAGCCCCGCCCTGCCATGCCCACAATTTTTGACGAATCAAAAATTAACGAACAAGTTCTGAAAAGGGTCACCCAAGAAACATTTCTGCCAAGTTTGGAAAGAATTGGCACAGTGGTTAAGGAGGAGAAGCTTTTTGAAGAATTATCTAATGCTTTCTCGAAGTCTGATAAGCCCCGCCCTGCCACGCCCACAATTTTTGACAAATCAAAAATTCATGAACAAGTTTTGAAAAGGGTCACCCAAGAAACATTTCTGCCAAGTTTGGAAAGAATTGGCCCAGTGGTTAAGGAGGAGAAGATTTTTGAAGAATTATCTAATGATTTCTCGAAGTCTGATAAGCCCCGCCCTGCCACGCCCACATTTTTTGACAAATCAAAAATTCACGAACAAGTTTTGAAAAGGGCCTCCCAAGGAACATTTCTGCCAAGTTTTGAAAGAATTGGCCCAGAGGTTAAGGAGGAGAAGATGTTTAAAGAAATTGTTGACGACGCACGACGGACGACGCACGACGGACGACGGACGCCGGAGAGTGACTGACCCTAAGAGCTCCTCTTGAGCTCGTTGAGCTCAGGTGAGCTAAAAATCAACAGACCAAACAACATATTTAACAATCCCCAAGCCTCACCCTGCCATGCCCATATTTTTCAATAAACCTAAAACTCACAACCATGCATTGAAGACAGTCAATCAAGGAACATTCCTGTAGGATTTGGTTCAAATTTACTGTTTAATTGCTTTTTTCTCATGATTTCGTTAAGTCTGATAAGCCCTGCCTTGCCATTACCACATTTTTTGCAAATCAAAAATTCACGAACAAACTTTGAAATAAGTCCCCCAATGAACATTCCTGCCAATTTTGATAAAAAATCCCCGATTAAAAAATTCACGAACAAGTTTCGAAAAGAGTCACCCAAGGAACATTCCTGCCAAGTTTGGTAAGAATAAGCCCCCCCCCCCCCTGCCACGCCCACATTTTTCACCCAATCAAAAGTTCATGAACATGTGTTGAAAACAGTCATTCAAGGGACATTCCTGCCAAGTTTGCTTCAAATTGGCCAGATAATTGATTTTTAAAGATTTTTATAATTATTTCTCTAAGTCCGATAAGCCCCGCCCTGCCACGCCCACAATTTTTGACGAATCAAAAATTCACGAACAAGTTTTGAAAAGGGTCACCCAAGGAACATTCCTGCCAAGTTTGGTAAGAATCGGCTAAGTGGTTGAGGAGGAGAAGATTTTTGAAGAATTATTCAATGATTTCGCGAAGTCTGATAAGCCCCGCCCTGCCACGCCCACATTTTTCACCCAATCAAAAATTCATGAACATGTGTTGAATACAGTCACTCAAGGGACATTCCTGCCAAGTTTGCTTTAAATTGGCCAGATAATTGATTTTTAAATATTTTCATATGATTTCTCTAAGTCCGATAAGCCCCGCCCTGCCACGCCCACAATTTTTGACGAATCAAAAATTCACGAACAAATTTTGAAAAGGGTCACCCAAGGAACATTCCTGCCAAGTTTAGTAAGAATCGGCTAAGTGGTTGAGGAGGAGAAGATTTTTGAAGAATTATTCAATGATTTCACGAAGTCTGATAAGCCCCGCCCTGCCACGCCCACATTTTTCACCCAATCAAAAATTCATGAACATGTGTTGAATACAGTCACTCAAGGGACATTCCTGCCAAGTTTGCTTTAAATTGGCCAGATAATTGATTTTTAAAGATTTTTCATATGATTTCTCTAAGTCCGATAAGCCCCGCCCTGCCACGCCCACAATTTTTGACGAATCAAAAATTCACGAACAAATTTTGAAAAGGGTCACCCAAGGAACATTCCTGCCAAGTTTGGTAAGAATCGGCTGAGTGGTTGAGGAGAAGAAGATTTTTGAAGAATTATTCAATGATTTCGCGAAGTCTGATAAGCCCCGCCCTGCCACGCCCACATTTTTCACCCAATCAAAAATTCATGAACATGTGTTGAAAACAGTCATTCAAGGGACATTCCTGCCAAGTTTGCTTCAAATTGGCCAGATAATTGATTTTTAAAGATTTTTCATATGATTTCTCTAAGTCCGATAAGCCCTGCCCTGCCACGCCCACAATTTTTGATGAATCAAAAATTCACGAACAAGTATTGAAAAGGGTCACCCAAGGAACATTCCTGCCAAGTTTGGTAAGAATCGGCTAAGTGGTTGAGGAGGAGAAGATTTTTGAAGAATTATTCAATGATTTCACGAAGTCTGATAAGCCCCGCCCTGCCACGCCCACATTTTTCACCCAATCAAAAATTCATGAACATGTGTTGAATACAGTCACTCAAGGGACATTCCTGCCAAGTTTGCTTTAAATTGGCCAGATAATTGATTTTTAAAGATTTTTCATATGATTTCTCTAAGTCCGATAAGCCCCGCCCTGCCACGCCCACAATTTTAGACGAATCAAAAATTCACGAACAAATTTTGAAAAGGGTCACCCTGCCAAGTTTGATAAGAATCGGCTGAGTGGTTGAGGAGAAGAAGATTTTTGAAGAATTATTCAATGATTTCGCGAAGTCTGATAAGCCCCGCCCTGCCACGCCCACATTTTTCACCCAATCAAAAATTCATGAACATGTGTTGAAAACAGTTACTCAAGGGACATTCCTGCCAAGTTTGCTTCAAATTGGCCAGATAATTGATTTTTAAAGATTTTTATAATTATTTCTCTAAGTCCGATAAGCCCCGCCCTGCCACGCCCACAATTTTTGACGATTCAAAAATTCATGAACATGTGTTGAATACAGTCACTCAAGGGACATTCCTGCCAAGTTTGCTTTAAATTGGCCAGATAATTGATTTTTAAATATTTTTCATATGATTTCTCTAAGTCCAATAAGCCCCGCCCTGCCACGCCCACAATTTTTGACGAATCAAAAATTCACGAACAAGTTTTGAAAAGGGTCATCCAAGGAACATTCCTGCCAAGTTTGGTAAGAATCGGCTGAGTGGTTGAGGAGGAGAAGATTTTTAAAGAAAAAACCAACAGACGGACCAACAGACAGACAGACAGACAGACAGACCAACAGACCGACAACCTGACTCCTATATACCCCCCAAATTGAATTTGGGGGGTATAATTAGGGTTATTTGAAAAGTGGCTACTTTTTTATGACGGTGGGTATATTTCCGTGGTACATAAAATTGCATTTATTCTACAAGGTTGTTTTTCTAGTTTGATAAGTGTGTTTTTTGTGGAACATAAAATTTCTTGTCAATGTCTGAGTGGCATGCTGATTATTTCTCCTTCATGCTAGAAGAGTTATCCAAATGTGAAAATCATGCCTGATTGCCTGTCTGTCTTCTTTATTTATGTTTCACAATACAAGAGGGCCAGAATGGCCCTATATCGCTCACCTGAAAGAAGTTTAAGACAAAGAGTCACCCAATGAACATTTCTGCCAAGTGTGGTTAAAATTGGGCCAATGGTTGATTTTTAAAGAATTTTCTTAGAATTTTTCTAAGCCCAATAAGTCACGCCCTGCCACACCCACTTTTTCAGACGAAACAAAAATTCACATTTTTTTTTATGAGTCACCAAAGGAACATTTCTGAGGAACATTTCTGCCAAGTTTGGTTCAAATTGGGCCAATGATTGATTTTTAAAGAATTTTCTTATGATTTCTCCAAGTCTGATAAGTGGTGACCTGCCATGCCCACAATTTTGGACGAATAAAAAATCCGCTGACAAATCTGGCCAATGATTGATTTTTAAAGAATTTTCTTATGATTTCTCCAAGTCTGATAAGTGCTGACCTGCCATGCCCACAATTTTGGACGAATAAAAAATCCGCTAACAAATCTTAAGAAGGGTCACCTAAGGAACATTCCTGCTAAAATTTGGTTCTAATTGGCCCAATGGTTAAGGAGAAGAAGATTTTTGAAGAATTTTTTATTAATTTCTCTTGGTTAGATAAGCCCCGCCCTGCCACACCCACATTTTTTGACGAAACTATAAATTTATGAACAAATGTTGAAAAGTGTCACTCAAGAAACAATTCTGCAAAGTTTGGTTCAAATTGGCCCATTGGTTGATTTTTTAAAGAATTTTCTTAGGATTTCTCTATGGCCGAAAAGCCCCTTCCTCCCTGCCACGCCCTCATTTTTTGACAAATGTAAAAATTTGTGAATCAATTTTGAAAAGAGAGATTCAAAGAACATTCCTGCAAAGTCTGCTTCAAATTGGCCAAATGGTTAATTTTTAAAGAATTTTCTTACGATTTCTTTAAGTCTGATAAGCCCCTTTCTCCCTGCCACGGCCACAACTTTTAACAAATGAAAATATTTGTGAACAAATTTTAAAAAGAAAGGCTTAAGGCACATCCCTACAAGTCTGGTTCAAATTGACCCAATGGTTGATGTTTAAAGAATTTTCTTATGATTTATCTAAGTCTGATAAGCCCCTTTCTCCCTGCCACGGCCACGTTTTTTGACGAATCAAAAATCTGCAAACAAGTTTTAAGAAGGGTCACTCAAGGAACAATTCTGCCAAGTTTGGATTAAATTGGCCCAATGGTTGATTTTTAAAGAATTTTCTTATGATTTATCTAAGTCTGATAAGCCCCTTTCTCCCTGCCACGGCCACGTTTTTTGACGAATCAAAAATCTGCGAACAAATTTTGAGAAGGGTCACTCAAGGAACAATTCTGCCAAGTTTGGTTCAAATTGGCCCAATGGTTGATTTTTAAAGAATTTTCTTATGATTTCTCTAAGTCTGATAAGCCCCTTTCTCCCTGCCACGGCCACATTTTTTGACGAATCAAAAATCTGCGAACAAATTTTGAGAAGGGTCACTCAAGGAACAATTCTGCCAAGTTTGGATCTAATTGGCCCAATGGTTGATTTTAAAAGAATTTTCTCATGATTTCTCTAAGTCCAATAAGCCTCGCCCTGCCACGCCCACATTTTTTGACGAATCAAAAATCCGCGAACAAGTTTTGAGAAGGGTCACTCAAGGAACATTCCTGCCAAGTTTGGTCAAAATTGGCCTGTTAGTTTTGGAGAAGAAGATGTTTGAAGAAATTGTTGACGGACGGACAGACGGACAGACGGACAGACGGACGGTGAGTGACCACAATAGCTCCCCTCGAGCACTTCGTGCTCAGGTGAGCTAAAAAAAGAAAAGATGAAATATCTATGTTTTACAAGAAATAGGTAGACAAAATCTAATGGATCTTAAATTTTTCTTGTTTCAAAGGGTCAAGGTTTCAAACCTTTGCCTAAACAGCAAAATGTTGGACTGTTCCACTTTGAAAGCTGCTGCAGATCACAGAATATTGCATGTTGATAAGGGTGGAATTGCAGTATTTCAAAACTACTATTGGCACAAAAGAAGGAAATGCTGATTATCAGCATTTTCTCCATTTGTCTCAATGTTTTCCAAAAGTTTTTTTTTGCTCTGGATGTCAAAACCTGAAGGGTAGAAGTACTCATTGAAATCTTAATTTTTGCAAGTGTCCTGACTTTTTAAATAATACTGTACATGGCAATTTCTTGTCTTTTCCTTTGTTTCCCCAAATATGAGTACCGTATGTAAATTGTCCTAATATTAGTATGAAATGTCTGTATTTCTCCCACAATATCATCGTCGTGACATCAATCGGAAATTGCATTTTATTGTACGAGGTTGTTTTCTTCAGTGATAAATGTATTTCCTTGGTACATAAAATTGCATTTATTCTACAAGGTTGTTTTTCTAGTTTGATATGTGTGTTTTTGTGGAACATGAAATTTCTTGTCAATGTCTGAGTGGCATGCTGATTATTTCTCCTTCATGCTAGAAGAGTTATCCAAATGTGAAAATCATGCTTGATTGCCTGTATGTCTTCTTTATACTGTATATGTTTCACAAGAAAAATGGAAAGATGAAATTTATATGTTTTACAAGAAAATGGTGGACAAAATATTACAGATCTTCAAAGCATTTCAACATATTCCCAAACATAAAAGAATGCAGACTAGTTCCCTTTTGTAAGTTGCTGCAATCTTTAAAACAGGTGTTTTAAAGAGAGAATCTATTTACAATAAAACAAACAAAATTTTGAAGCACAGTGAGAAAATCCTGGTAAATATCTTTACTATCAATATTTTCCTGTGCCCTTTCTTGGGTATCTACATCAAATGATATGTTGTGGAAAAAGAGAAGTAAGATTTTCATTTCTCTGGTTAGACAGACAGACTTCTTGTACTAAAGTATCCTTGACCTATTTTAATAGTCTACAGAGTTTCCCAGTATGTAATTTCTCCATAATGAGTTGTGTCAATTTTCATCAACAAAGACAGCAGGCTGAAAGCTCTAACATCAATATGTGGAGATAATAACTGTCTCTGCTTGACCACTTCCACATTTTATTTTGTTTCCATAGCAATAGATTTCCCCCTCTCTAGGAGAAAGTAATGTATTTTTTCTTATGGACAGTTGGATAATTCCTTGGATAGGTATATTGGTAATTTTGACAGTCTTCATTGTGCTGTCTGCTCACAGAGTCATCAAAACTTCCTCTAGTAGACAATTTGTTGTCTTGAAGAACAAAACCAGTCTTTTTTGTATGGGTGGAAACAGAGAGCTCTAAGAAATAATTTGGACTACCCATTACATTACAGAAATCTGCATTGGTCAGCTATTACATTGCTGAAATTGACATCTTACATTTATCAGTGCTAAAATTGATCTGTATGTTGTTTCATACCTCTTTCAACAATGGTCATATTGTGCAGCTGGAGTACCTAAGCATGGATTCCTGTCAATTCTCTCACCAGTATGCCATGACATCCTTTTACAGCCTCCAGCTGCTCACCCACTGTGGTTAACATTCATCAACACATTTGTGGAAGAGAAATTTCTGAAAAAAACTATTAGCTGCAGCTCGGACCAAACCCTAAATCTCTGAATTTAAGGTCTGACGCACTGAGTACTCCATCATGGGATTCATCCAATCAGTGCTAAATGGTCATTAATGAATACAAATAATGCTTGCCCATTGTATAGCTCAATTGTTAATGTGAGGACCAAACAAAACTGGAGCCAGTTTCATCAAAATATTTAAGTCGTATTCTTGACTTAGCGTGGTCTTAAATATCGCTTATAGCAACATTCGCATAACCCAGGTTTTGATAGAATGGCGATACGCGTTTCATGCCCTCAACTTGTCGTAAGTCGTCTGTAAGTCAAAAATATGTCCTAAATGTTTTGATGAAACAGGCCCCTGTAAGCTGACTGTATCTGACAGTATAATTATATAGATATCTGTCACATGGTTTTGGCAGAATTGGCAATCTTTTTGAAATATTGACAAATATGGCACCAACATTAACGTCAAAAATGTATTTATGCCATTTTAGAAATGGGTGCAGAATATATAATCAGGGCATAAATGAATAATACAGGAGAACTTCAAAACCACTGTCTTGTGGCATGGGTAATTATTGAAATATTCCTACTCATTAATCTTCAACAGAAAAAACCCTCATGCTGTGAGTAACAGTTTAACGGACCAAAATTGCAGGTGCATGAAATTTTACATATTTTTTTTTGTCTTGTGAAGTTGTCCTGTAGAAAACATTGTGGGACATGAAAAATTGCTTGTCACATGCATTTTTTTTTCATTTTCCACAATAATTCCAAAGCCCAAAGTCTTTATCTTAAGGGCATCAAGAAGTGGGAATGAGTTAATTAAGCAAAGAATAATCTACGAGCTTGTATTTGAAGCAAATTTGGAAACAACTGTAAACAATGGTATCAAATAAGCAATGAAACAGATCCAAGACACAGTTCAAAGACACAAACTATTTGCAGCTGACATTGTAAAACAGAGACAAGACATATAAGGCAATGTTCAGTAAAGATGTCATCTCCAATTATGTTGCATCATAAACAGTCTGGGACAAAACCTCAAGGAGAGAAAACAACAGTTTCTGTGGAACAATTATATTCCCCATCATATTGATGGAAAAGGAATAAATGCTAACACAAATAAAGGTAAACTAACTTTCAGTAAAAATGTCCTGGCCTGAATTATGTAGCATAACAAACTGTTTGGAACAAAACATAACATGGGAGAGAGGATCGAAACAACAAATTCTGCAAATCAATTATATGCAAATACTTTAAAAGAGAAAAGGAGTAATTTGTCGTTGTTAATGCAAAACCTTGTATCTCGTTTTTGGAAGATTTTAATGGAGAAGGATAAAAGTGAAATAGTGTTTTCCAAACTGAATGGTTTTACTTGAAATTTGGACAAATTGTTGACAAATGTTGTGTCATTAATACTGATTAGTAAAAACATCTCAAAACCTGCAAAAATTGTTTTAACTGGACACACAAATCACAAAAAATAACATGAGGCTTTGCACCAGTTGATAAAATAAAGGTAAATAAACTTTCAGTAAAAATGCCCTGACCAATTATGTAGCATCATAAACTGTCTAGGACAAAACTTCCAGGGGAGAGAGAACAACAATTTGTTTGGATCAATTATATTTCCTGTAAATCCATCAATTATGCCAGCATGGGGAATCTTACCAAGTTTGGTCATAATTGACATAATTATGCCTGCAAATGGAATTCCTTGAGGGCATTAAATTGCCTTAGATAAGTTGAGGCTTTGGTCCCTAGGAGAATCAGTCAGTATTTGTTGTAACAAAAAAATGGAATCTGCTACTTCAAACTGTGCAGCTATACTAAGAAATGATATCTTATATGGTACACCCATTGTGCTTTCAAGGAATACCTTGTAATTTCTAATCACCCAGTTACAAGGTTTGATTCCCAGCAATATTGGTCTGAATAAGACTTTAAATTTAAACCAGAAGGTTCCATATCCATAATACCCTAGCTCACTGTTGAGTCAGCCTCCATTTCACCCTTTCCAGAATGACAAACATTAATACTGGTCAAACATTAGAGCCGTCAGAGACGGACAATGCTCCCCGATTAAGGCATTGTCACAATAAATGTATGCCATGCAGAGCTAAGATTAAGCTAACAAACGTTAAGCCCCCTTTTTCCATGACATACTTTTTATACGCAAATTTAAAGTAGTTTATTGTCAAGGGCATCTGATTTGCTACTTAAATATGAAATTTCATCAAATTCTGACCATTAGACTATGAGAAATTAGAGAAAAAGTGTATTTGACCTTAAGTCCCCTTTTCCCATGACGAGGCCTCAAATCCAAAAACTGGGAAAAGAACAACGGCATTATGTCATAGGGAGTTCACATGGTAAGTTTCATTTGATTTGGCCCAAGGGTTATAGAGAAATCGCTTCGGACGGACGGACGGACGGACGGACGGACGGAATGACGGACGGACGGACAGACGAAGCGGCGACTATATGCTCTCCCTTCGGGGAGCATAATAAGACTACAGACAACAATAACTGATGTCAAAAGCACAAAACGTGTATGTTGCAACACAGAAAATATTGAGAGACAAGAGGACCATGATGGTCCTATATCGCTCACCTGAACCAAAATGATATGAGCAACACTTTTGTTCAATTCAATTAATATTTATGACTTTAAGACTGAGAACTAACTTATGGTCAATAGCGTTGTGAAAATCCAACTTATACAAGTCTTGTGGTGCCCAACTGTGTCCAAGTTTTGTCTTGATTGATAAATAATTGTAGATTCTAGAGTATAAACAAAGTCGAAAGCAGCCGAAAAAGCAGTTTTTGTTTCAAAATCAAGGGCACATAACTCTCGACTTCCTGATCAGATCAGACTGAGAATTGAACTCATCTGAGGTCTTATGGTCTCAAACATTGTGTCCAAGTTTTGTCTTTATTTATTACTAATTGTAGAGTCTAGAGTGTAAAACAGGTCGAAAACAGCTGAAAATGGCAATTCTATCAAATTCAAGGGCACATAACTCTCCACTTTGTGATCAGATCAGACTGAAAATTGTTCTCATCTGAGATCTTATGATCCCAAACATTGGGTCCAAGTTTTGTCTTGATTGATTAATAATTGTAGATTCTAGAGTGTAAACAAGGTCGAAAACAGTCAAAAACGGCAACTTTGTCAAGTTCAAGGGAACATAACTCTCGACTTTCTGATTAGATCAGACTGAAAATCAAACTCATCCAAGATCTTATAATCCCAAACATTGTGTCCAAGTTTTGTCTTGATTGATTAATAATTGTAGATTCTAGAGTGTTAACAAGGTCGAAAACAGTCAAAAACGGCAATTTTGTCAAGTTCAAGGGCACATTACTCTCGACTTTCTGATCAGATCAGACTGAAAATCGAACTCATCCAAGATCTTATGATTCCCAACATTGTGTCCAAATTTTGTCTTGATTGATTAACAAGAGGACCATGATGGTCCTATATCGCTCACCTGAACCAAGATGATATGAGCCATAGATATCTTTGAATCAATTAATATTTGTGACATTAAGACTGAAAACAAACTTATGGTCATCAACATTATGTCCCTGTTTCCTCTTTATAGGTCAATATCTGGTTGTAAAGAGTGAAAACAAAGTCAAAAACGAGAATTTTGTCCATTTCAAGGGCAGATAACTCAGCAACTGCTTGTCTAATTGTGCTGAAGTTCAAACTCATCCATGATCTTATGGTGATTAACCATTATATCCAAGATCAAAGTTTTGTCTTGATTGGTCACCATTAATTTTGTGGTTGTTAGAGTAAAAACAAAGTCGAAAACAGGAATTTTGTCAAATTCAAGGGCACATAACTCAGGACATTCTGGTCCGATCAAACCAAAACAAAAACTCATCCGAAATCTTATATAAAGTCACTAACATTGTGTCCATTTTTTGTATATCGTCGGTGCTATGACAAAATTGCGTAACAAATTAGTTACGCAATTTGGTCAAATTTTTTTATAAATGCTTTCTACAAAGTATGTAGGGGCACATATCCTGTCAAAACAGCGTTTCTCTACACCTATTAGAACCCTTTCAATTACCATGTGACAAAATTGCGTAACTCGATTTAGCTGACAAAAATGCGTTGTACAGAGAAAAATTATTTACACGAGAATAATAAAAGGCTGAGAAATGGCATTCTCCTCTGTTTTTCTTCTACTTTGACCAATAAATAAACCGTAAGTTATGTTCAATTACCTTATTTTACCTTAAAGAAGCTGAATTGTTCATGTACTTATTGAGTCACGCAATTTTGTCGCCACATTTTTTAAAACGGTAAAAAGTACTAAAAACGTTTTTGGCTCTCCTGAAAAAAATGGTTTTCGAGCAAAATTTCTATTACGCAATTTTGTCATAGCACCGACGATATATTGGTCAATATTTGTAGATCTATGCTAGAGTGTAAACAATGTCAAAAGTAGCTTTTTTTCATTCAAGGGCAGGTAACTCCTGACTTTCTGGTCTGATCTGACCCAAAATCGAACTTATCCAAGATCTTATGGTCACTAATATTGTGTTAAAGTTTTGTCTTGATTGGTCAATAATTGTAGATGTTATAGTGTAAACAAAGTCGAAAACAGTCAAAAACGACAATTTTGTCAAATTTAAGGGCAGATAACTCAGGACTTTCTGGTCCGATCAAACCAAAAATCAAACTCATCTGAGATCTTATGGTCACCAACATTGTGTCCAACTATTGTATTGATTGGTCAATTTGTAGATGCTAGAGTGTAAACAATGTCAAAAGTAGCTATTTTTTACATTGAAGGGCAGATAACTCCGGACTTTCTGGTCCAATCTGACCCAAATTCGAACTCATCCGAGAGCTCATGGTCATACATGTTTTGACCAAGTTTTGTTAAGATTGGCTTTTATTTATAGATGCTAGAGTGTAAACACCAAATTGTTGACAGACGGACGGACGGATGGACATTCGGACGGACAAAAAGCGATCACAATAGCTCACCTTGAGCACTTCGTGCTCAGGTGAGCTAACAATTGTAGATTCTAGAGTGTAAACAAGGGCAAAAACTGCCAAAAATGGCAATTTTGTCAAAATCAAGGGCACATAACTCTCGTCTTTCTGGTCAGATCAGACTGAAAATTGAAATCTTCTGAGATCTTAGGGTCTCCAACATTATGTCCAAGTTTTGTCTTGATTGATTAATAATTGTAGATTCTAGAGTGTTAACAAGGTCGAAAACAGTCAAAAACGGCAATTTGTCAAGTTCAAGGGCACATTACTCTCGACTTTCTGATCAGATCAAAATGAAAATCGAACTCATCCAAGATCTTATGATTCCCAACATTGTGTCCAAATTTTGTCTTGATTGATTAATAATTGTAGATTCTAGAGTGTAAACAAGGTCGAAAACTGCCAAAAATGGCAATTTTGTCAAATTCAAGGGCACATAACTCTCGTCTTTCTGGTCAGATCAGACTGAAAATTGAACTCATCTGAGATCTTATGGTCTCCAACATCATGTCCAAGTTTTGTCTTGATTGATCAATAATTGTAGATGCTAGAGTGTTAACAAGGTCAAAACTAGCTATTTTTTATGTTCAAGGGCAAATAACTCCAGACTTCCAAGTCCGATCAGGCCCATAATCGAACTCATCCGAGAACTTATGACCATACTTGCTATGACCAAGTTTGATTAAGATTGGCTAACTTTTGTGGATGCTAGAGTGTTAACACCAAATTGTTGACAGACAGACGGACGGATGGACGGACGACGGACATTGAGTGACCACAATAGCCCACCTTGAGCACAAAACCTTGAGCACTTTGTGCTCAGGTGAGCTAAAAAGGAGTAATTTCTGATAAGCATTTTCTTCTTTTCGCTCAATGTTTTCATAACCTATTTAATTACTACAGCCGTCAAAACCAGGCCTTGTTTGGGAATGGATTAACAATTCATTTATCATGCAAGGAAACATATATTTTATTGCCCGCTACACCTGTCAATTTCCAATTTTCTGGAATTTTGTGGTCTAGTAATATGATAAGGCATTTTGTTGCAATTTGATTGATTGCATCAAGTTAGACTACATCTCTCTTTTACAGCTTATAATATAGCTTTGGAACATTCTCGCAGATAAAACCTTTTCCAAACAAGACATTATGTTGATGTATATTGGAACAGGCTTGGGAAAACATTAAATTCTGATAATGCCTCGATATTTTCAAGATCCACTTTGTCATGCACTGCTGCTGTGCATAAATAAGGATGTGAAAGGCCTGTATGAGAAAGCGTATCGACTCTGATTGATAATCAATTAAAACTTTTTACACAAGAGGACCATGATGGTCCTAAATCGCTCACCTGAATCAAGATGACAAGACTGATAATGGCAATTTTGTAAATTCAAAAGCATGAAACTTATAAGGACTTTCTGTTTGGAAACAATTATGTAATAATTTTGTTCCAATCGATCCTGTAAAGTTGGGTATGAATTAGCATAATGGTTGAGTTTTTTTCCATAATTATTTCATTATTTTTGCAATATACAACATAGGGCGAATTTTCAAAGCATACTGATCTTTTAAAATTGATTATTTATGATATTATGAGCAAGATTTGGTATGTGATTTGAAAGAATATAGGAAATGAGGACAAACCATCTGATAAGTTAGGCTTATAATCCCGTCTTATTTGTTTAAATAAGATAAAAATGGGGCCAGCCAGAGAAATTGATAACAGAAATAGAGAAATAGTAAAAGCTTTCCAAATTTATTACTTACATCAAAACCCTATGAAGAATGTATTAATTTTTTCAAACAGATGATTGTAATGATCACCAACAACATAGGGTTTCATGAATATAGAAACAAAATATTGCTTTTTGAAAAGCAATTATCTCCTCTTATCTTCAGCTTCTTGTATTCTGGAAGCCATTCATGAAATTAGGTCTTACACAAAATTTCAAGGTTCTAGGCCAAACACTTTAGAAGAAAACTAAGTATCTCCATTACAACCCACAGTACAGTATAATTTTCAATGCATGGAATTTCCCTTACCCTGCCATACCAAAATACTTTTTAAGGAAATAAAAATTACAAGATACAATTTTGAAACGAGTCACACAAGGAACTTTCCAGCCAGGTTTCTTTCAAATTGGCCCAATGGTTGATTTTTAAAGAATTTTCTTATGATTTCTCTTTTCCGATAAGCCTCTTCCTCCCCGACACGCCCACATTTTTTGACAAATGTAAAAATTTGTGAACAAACTTTGAGAAGAGAGACGCAAGGAACATTCCTTTCAAGTTTGATTAAAATTGGCCATATGATTGATTTTTAAAGAATTTTCTTATGATTTCTCAAAGTCCGATAAGCCCCTTCCTCCCTGCCACAGCCATATTTTTTGACAAATGTAAAAAATTGTGAAATAAATTCGAAAATAGTGACTCAAGACACATTCCTACCAAGTCTGCTTCAAATGGGCCCAATGGTTGATTTTTAAAGAATTTTCTTCTGATTTCTCCAAGTCCGATAAGCCCTTTCTACCTGCCACTGCCACATTTTTTGACAAATGTTAAAATTTGTGAACAAATTTTAAAAAGAGTGACTTAAGGAACATTCCTGAAAAGTCTGGTTCAATTGGGCCCTATGGTTAATTTTTAAACAAATTTCTTATGATTTCTCTAAGTCTGATAAGCCCCTTTCTCCCTGCTACGGCCATATTTTTTGACAAATATAAAAAATTGTGAATAAATTCGAAAACAGTGACTCAAGGCACATTCCTACCAAGTCTGCTTCAATTGGGCCCAATGGTTGATTTTTAAAGAATTTTCTTCTGATTTCTCTAAGTCTGATAAGCCCCTTTCTCCCTGCCACGGCCACATTTTTTGACAAATGTAAAAATTTGTGAACAAATTTTGTAAAGAGTGACTCAAGGAACATTCCTGCAAAGTCTGGCTCAATTTGGCCCTATGGTTGATTTTTAAAGAATTTTCTTATGGTTTCTCTAAGCCGATAAGCCCCTTTCTCCCTGCCACGACCACATTTTTTGACAAATCTAAAAATTTGTGAATAAAGTTTGAGAAGAGTGACTCAAGGCACATTCCTGCCAAGTTTGGTTCAAATTGGCCCAATGGTTGATTTTTAAAGAATTTTCTTTTGATTTCTCTTAGTCTGATAAGCCCCGCCCTGCCACGCCCACATTTTTTGACGAATCAAAAATCTGCGAACAAGTTTTGAGAAGGGTCACCCAAGGAACATTCCTGCCAAGTTTGGTAAAATTTGGCCTATTGATATTGGAGGAGAAGATGTTTAAAGAAATTGTGAACGGACGGACAGACGGACGGACAGACGGACGGACGACGGACAAAAAGCGACCACAATAGCTCACCTTGAGCACTTCGTGCTCAGGTGAGCTAATAACTATCATTTATAAATATTCATGGCCAAGCTTTTAAACTGCACAAAATATTGATAAAGTAATTTTCTAGATTAAAACATTGCATGCTGCACAAATGAAAAATGCCAAGTTATAATTAACCTTTTCCGGAAAGACAAAATTTTAGGGTAGTCCAATTCAAAAGCAACTGCAGACAACAAAATGAATTTTGATACAGGTATGGTTTCGTAGAAAATAGCCAAGAAAATATTGAGGCAAAAGGAGAAAATGCTGATTATCAACATTTTCTTCTTTTGTCTCAATGTTTTCCCAAGCTCTTTCGATTAGGGAAGTCAAAATCAGGTGATCCTTCCTTTTCAAAACAAGACCTGGGGCTCCCTTTATCACCTATTCTTACGACAAATTTGGACAAAAATCAAAATGGTGAATTAGTCCTACAATTGTTGATAACATTGGGTACCTGAAAGTCCCTATCAGAAAAGGTTTCAGGAATCATTGAGACAAAAGAAGAAAATGCTGATGATCAGAAATTTCTCCTTTTGTATCGATCAACATTAATGTACTATATGGTACATAATCCTTTCTTTATCAACATCCATTTTATTATCTGCAGCATCTTTTTAATAAGAACAGCTTAAATTCAAACATTGTCTTAAGATCAATCCAATTTTTACAAAGAAATAAGCATTAATTTAATTAAGCTAAATGCTGTTTATGATATTAACCCTTTCGCTGCCAAATTTCCGATATTTTACTGTCCTCTGGATGCCAAATTAATTCGAAGAAATTTCCAAGAATCGTACCCTGTAGACAAATACAGGCATAACTTTTGACTCATTTGATACATTTCTTTCAAATTTTCAGCACATACAGAGAGATTAGGAATCTATTATATTACAGAAATTTCAAAGTCATTAATGAAGTGACAATATCTATTTATTTTGATTTTATCCACAAATTGTTGGAATCTTAGAACAACGGAGAAAAGTGGATGAACAAACCTCAACTAGATGTTTCTGTGGAATAATGTTTTGATGGAACAGATTGTTGAAATTGTCAACTAAACATAATTTCAAACCATCCCGAAGCCTATTCCAGTATTTTCGGTGTCATTCATGGTGATATTTACAGCTTCTAGGCATAAATATTAAGTCCATGTTCTATTGGCAGCCATATTGTTGTCTTTTATTTGGAAGATTCCTCGTAAAAACACTTATTGTTTACCGATTTTAACACAAATTTCACTGTTTTATCTGTCAAACGCTAGTACTTTGATTACTAAACCGGTGCTATAAGAAAAGACTATGTGAAAACCACTTAGCTGGAAAAAAATATTCATATACTGCACCCCCTAAATTTGTCGAGAAAACTCGCCTATGGCAGCGACCCCCAGAGTCGTGTTAACTGGCCTATGGCAGCGAAAGGGTTAATACATTTGACTTGAACTTTGACAGGACATTTTTTATTCCAGAAATGTTTTGGCAGTTCCGTGTACCTTTTATGGCACTTTGGTAAAATCGATGAAACAAAGTCGCCAAGGGACAAACCTGGATTTTAAAAGGAAAGAAAGCAGACATTCAAATGACTTTTATAATTTAGTTAATATACTTTCATTGCCCTTCGATAAAATTTTGTTGCAGGTCTGTTTTTAACCCATTTCCAAATGGCAATTTAAACTGTTCCATGTTTAGTTAACAAGATGTGAATGGATGTAAAGACATACAGACAGATACCACCGGACTGTAACGTACAGTACCATCATAATTATACTATTCTAAAAATACAAGAAAATACTTATAATTATTATATAATAATAAATAATAAGTTTATCTTGGCAAAAGAGTACAAAACATGGCATAGTAAAAACACACTTATGGACCTTAGTTTTACTAAAATTCCCTTGAAAAAAACTTTCTTTGCCACAGACAAAGGTCTTTTTTGCTGTAAGACTTCAATTTCTCCTGACAAACATAATACATAGAGATTAATAGGGAAAACAGAAACTTAAGAGACAAAATGAAGACAAAATCCAATGTAAATATTTTATCTTATTTCCAAAATTGAATTATGTACTTCTTGTGTCATTTTTCCCATCACAATTTCCAAATTTTATGTCAACATTTCCAAAAGTACTTTTAGATCTTTTGTTTTATACTTCTATAAAACTTCCCATGCAAAATTGATAAAAAGACTACTTTAAAGTTTTATAAGGAATCAAAATCTCTATCAATAGAAAGAGATTACAAGTGAAACAATATTTTAAAGAAATTCATTGAAGACAAAATCCAATCGTAATTTTTTTACCTAATTTTCAAAGCGAATTGAATGATGTATTTCTTGTGTAAATACTGCATCACACAACATTTATTGTCAACATTTCTAGAAACATCTTTTTTTATCTTTAACCCATTCCCAGATGGCAAATTTTTGGACTGTTCCAATTTGAAAAGTTTGCAGACAACAATTTCAAGTTGATGAAATTTTAAAAATCTTCGCTTTTTCGGTTAGAAAACATTGTGGAAAATGGAAAAATCTCCTGTCACAAGCAATTTCTTCATTTTCAACAATGCTTTCAAAAGCCATCAACTTGTGGGGAGTCAAAAAGGAGTCATATAGTGTGTGGCAATGGGTTAATGTTTTGCATTTTGTAGAAAACCTTCCTGTAATGAATACAATGATTTCTTACTACAATGTTTCAATTTCTCTAAACAAACTGTACACAAAGAAATTATAGGGAAAACAGAATTTTACAAGAAATAAATTGTGGAAGACAAAATCCAACATAATTTTTTTACCTAATTTCCAAAGCATATTGGATGATGTACTTCTTGTGTCATTTATGGGTCTCAATTTCCACATTTTATGTCAACATTTCCAAAAAAAAAAAAAACCTTTTGGATCTTTTGTTTTACTTTCTATAAAACCTAACTTGAATGAAAAAAAAAGATATTTTTCTACAAGGGAGTCAAAAACTCTATCTCTAGAAAGAGATTACAAGAGATTACTAGAGAAATGGATATTTTCAAGAAATGAATTGAAGACAAAATCCAATGGTAATTTTTTACCTAATTTCCAAAGCAAATTGAATGGTGTACTTTTTGTGTCTTTTATGCATTCCAAGAACCACAATTTATCAGCAACATTTCTAGAAATACCTTCGGACAAGTTTTGTTCTATAATTGCATGGAAATTTTAATCAATCTGACAATAAAGCAAACGTCATCTAAGCATTGTCTTCCTTTTTTTTGATGCTTTCTAATCTTTCTTACTCAAACTTTCTGTCATCTGCAGCAGCTTTCAGAAAGAAAGTCCAAATTTTGCAATTTGGGGAAAGTTTAAATTGACTTCTCCAACAGCAATCATTTTGAAGCTGGGGTAAAAAATTGTGTAATCTATGAATGGGTTTTAAGGTAAGACCTGGGTAATTGGCTATGGGCGTACTTGATTCGCCGTTCGGTATACACTTTCCAGTGTTCTCTCGAATCAAGTGAGCCAGAACAATGTTCGATGCATGCACCTTTTGACCCAACAAGCAGGAAGGTGTGGATATCCCGGATGTAAGAACAAAGATGGCTTCCACTTACTAGGAAGTGCCGCAAATGTTGATTTTTTTCTCTTCTCTTGCCTTTTTAAAGCAACATTGCTGTTGCACAGCTGCATGTAAATCCATATCATCCAAACAAAGAAACCTTGGCACAAATATTCTTGTACAAGAGGACCATGATGGTCCTTAATCGCTCACCTGAACTGAGATTCACAAGGTGAGAAATGATAGCATCCTGTCCCATGATATCTAAAAGAGCATTATATTTTTCAATAGTCTTCATCCTTGTGACTAGACAAACACTCTGAACATGTTTCATGAAGATAGGACAAAAATTGTAGCATCTACATTACCAACAAGGATTTTGTCTTTGAGGTCCCTTTTCCATGACATCCAACAGAACATTCCCACTGTCAATAGGCTTAATCCTTGTGACTAGAGAAATAATCTGACTAAATTTCATGAATATTGAGCCAAAATTATTATCTCTATAGCGCTAACAAGGATTTTGTCATTAAGGCCCCTTTTCCCATGCTATCCCATAGAACATTCCTATTTTCCTCAGAGTTTATCGGTGTGACTAGACAAACACAAGTTTCATGAAGATTGGACCAAAATTTTTGCCTCTAACAAGGATTTTGTCATTAAGGCCCCTTTTCCCATGATATCGACTGGAATATTCCAATTTCTTATAGGGTTTATCCTTGTGACTAAAACAAACATTCTTTTAGTTTCATGAAGACTAGGCCAAAACTGTTACTTCTAGAGTGTTAACAAGATTTTGTCATAAAGGCCCCTTTTCCCATGATATCAAAATGGAACATTCAGATTGTTGATAAGCTTTATCATTGTGATTAGACAAATATTCTGATCAATTTTAACAAAGATTAGGCCAAAATTATGGCCTCTAAAGTGCAAACACAGATTTTGTCATTATGGCCCCTTTTCCCATGGTATCCAAAGAAATATTCAATATTCCAATTCTCTGTGACTATAGTATACACAAACATTCTGACCATTTTTTATGAACATTGGGCCAAAATTGTAGCCTGTACAATACTAACAAGAATTTTGTCTTTCAGGCCCCTTTTCCCATGATATCAATGAGAAGGTTCCAATTATCAACAGAGTTCACGCCATATAAACCCCAAGAATCAACAACATAGGGCCCTATGAAAAAATTCCGTTTTGAGATGAAAAGGTTTTCCAAGTCAAAGATCAAAATGTTAGAGATCTAACTCTTAACCCCTATATAAACCCCAAGAATCAACAACACAGGGCCCTTTTTTCATTGCAAAATAATTAATTCTATAATGATTTGGTAAAGAGTTAAAGAGAATATATTAGTTGCAAAATAGAAGCAAGTCTGATTATAAATCCAAAGACTAGAGATTCAAATAGGAGAGGTTAAGGGATTTCTAAATTGCAAAATATCTTTCAATGTTTATCAAACCCTGTGATGTGGGTATTCATTTGAATGATCTAATCAAAACTATTTAAATGAGTACCAACAACAAAGGATAGCTTAAATAACAAATTGAATGTATTTGCCCCCTTTTACATGCAGCTCCCCATTCTGGCGGAGTTTGTGTAAACAATTCCGGTCTTTTGTTTATTTAATAGGATTAGACATTTCCCCAGTGGGGGATCAAAACCTCATAACTCCAGCTTTGTCAAGCTGTAGTTACGAGGTTTTGACTCCCACTAACCATATGTTACCTGTTTGATTTTTTAAAGAATTTTCTTAGGATTTCTAAAGTCTGACACTGCCACACCCACATTTTTTGACAAATCTTAAAATTTGTGGACAAATTACCAAAAGAGTCACTAAAAGAACATTCCTGCCAAGTTTGGTTCAAATTGGCCCAATGGTTGATTTTTAAAGAATTTTCTTACGATTTATAAGCCCCGCCCTGCCACGCCCACATTCTTCGACCAATCAAAAATTTGTGAACAAGTTTTGAAAAGGGTCACCTCAGGAACATTCCTGCCAAGTTTGGTCACAATTGGCCAAATGGTTCTGGAGGAAAAGATGTTTAAAGAAATTGTGGACGGACGGACGGACGGACAGACGGACGGACGGACAGACGGACGGACGGACGGACGACGGACGGTGAGCGACCACAATAGCTCACCTTGAGCACTTTGTGCTCAGGTGAGCTAATAAACGGCACAGTTCTGGAATACTTGCTCTTTTGGGAATAGATGCAAAATTCTGGTGTAATAATGTACCACCAAATCAAGGATGGTGCAAAAATAAAAAGATGGCGTCGACCATTAATTTGCTTAGAACTAAATTGATTTGTTTAATATGAAAATGCTGAAAACCGCATTATGCGAGCTTCAGATGACGATTTCCTTCCATTTGTAGCTATTCTAACAAATTGTTCCATCATTACTTGATTCGCTGTTGAACTGGTGCAACGTTCCATTTTACTGCACTCAACTTGATTCAAAGCGGTGTAGTGTGACATTCCAGAACGCCCTGGAACGTGCGAATCAAGCGCGCCCTTTGTAACCAGTTATGGAACGAAATGGTGCGAATAGACAATTTCAAGGGAAGTAATTTTCATTGCTCTCAAACTTTGAATTTTGTTGGGGCTTTTTGCCTACTCTTCAAACAAGTTAGAAACATTTTCACAAAAATTGTTTAGAATATTCCCCGGAAATCTGTTAGATTATTTCTGTTCTTACGGAAACAGGCGATATTGATATTGCAATTGCATTCTAACAGTACTTATGGACATCAAGGAATAAGTCGAAAGGTAACGATTATACAGGAAGTGCATTTTTATACCCATGTCTTACCTTAAAGGCAGTCTGCATAGCTCTTAAAAACAGATCCTTGAAAAGTGTGAACATCATTTTCTCTAGATCGATTACTTTTCCCTGTGAATTCATCAATTATGCTGAAGGGAGTATTACCCAGTTTGGTCATAATTGACTCAATTAGGGCTGGAAATGGAATTCTCTGCGGGCATTAAGGTGCTTAGAACATGTCACTATTACCATCCATCCTTGGGGAAAACCATTCCTTAAAACCTTTTACAAAAGGGAAGAGATTTGACATTTATATGAAACAAACATGAAACATTGAAGGAAAAGAAAGACAACTTTTCACCCAGATCTTTAACTAATATAGAAACAATTCACAGAAATGATATTCACAAAGGTAGCCCCCTATTGAGAATTCGCAGAGCTGCGCATATACGCACGAGAGGGGTTTGTCAGTAAAATGGGCATCTTTTTCATTCAAGGGCAGATAATTCAAGAACGAAAAGAGTTATCTGATTTCCGTAAGCGGTGTGCACAACTAGACACCATGGAGATTCATTGTGGCAAGTTTGATCAAATTCCAATCAAAACTGTAGGAGTTGCGCACACAAGAAATTGCTAACGGACGGACAGACGGACTGACAGATGGACAGACGGACGGACGGACAACCGGGGCCATAACATAATACGACCCTTCGGCCGTATAAAAAGGTATTTTCTCCGCTAAGTGGCCATCTCAACATCTTTAACAATTACCAATATTATGTTTGTTGACAGCAGCTTAGCATGCAGGGAATGCTCTTTGACATTAAACATCTGAGATTGTATTTAGGTAAATGTCACACAGCTGGACAAAATAAATCATTTTCTTAATTAATCAGTTTCTGATTGACATTGGCAATGCAATAAGTTTTATTTCTTATACCAACATCAAGCATGAAACTGACAAAATTAATGGGTCCCAGAATGTCAAAGGTAAACGATACAGCTCTGACAAAACTGGGTTGTATTTGACCAATAAATCTTTCTTATTCATCTCATGCCTTAAGCTGGCAGCAGAATATTCAGATTGTTTAGGCAGATAGCACAGAAAAAGATCAGTCTTCACACATGTGAAGTCTGATCTTTTTTCCCATTCTGTTTACTTATCCTTTAAATTAAGTCATCATGACATTGGTAACATTTTAGGATTGTCCAATTTAAAAGTTCCTGTAGACAACAATACAAAATGGATGCTAATAAAGAAAGAATTTGTGATGAATATAGAATAGAAAATATTGAGGCAAAATGAGAAAATGCTGATCATCAGAACTTTCTTCTTTTGTCTCAATGTTTTCAAAGATAATCTATTAGAGACCTCACAAGCCAGTCTTGTTTTCGATAGAAAAAGTTAATCCCCCAATTCTCTGTAACAACCATCAAGCATTCAGAAAGAAAGATTATTATTCTGTCAGATCCCTCCCAAGTCTAATGTATCAATGTGATATAGAACATAACAAAAACATACAAAATTGGCTTTTTGTCCCAATTTTCCTGTACACCCATAATACATCACTACTCTCATAATGGATATCTATTTCTTTTCTATCCTATTCTGAGAGATACAGGGCAATAATAGCTAGATCTATAATTATTACATTGTCACAGACAAACAAGAGAGTCATGACCTAAGTTTCAGTATACATTCTTCAAAATTGTCTAAATTATAGTTTATATCTTGCATTGCTGTATTAAGACAAGCTGGTAGTTTAAACTAAGATCAGACTGCACATAACATGACTCTAATATATAGTATGACCTTAGTTTATGCTGCCTCAAAAAGCTGACAAATAATCCATCACATCTGAGCATGACCCAACATTGCCTTGCTACCAATGTTTACCGAAGCTTCCTCTGTTGAACTCCAAACAAGCATTGATTGGTGGAGGTTTAACCCATTACAAGACAGAACTGTTTTAGACTGCACCAAATTCGAAGATGTCACAGACAACAATTTCAACTGAGTGGAATTTAAATCTTTGTATCTTTCTAGGTAGAAAACATAGTGGGAAATGAAGAAATTGCTTGTTACAAGCAACTTCCTTATTTTCCGTGTAGTGAAAACTAAGGCCTTTATCTTGGCCTTTATCTTGTAGGGCGTCAAAAAGTGTCAATGTCTGGGAATGGGTTTAGACAAGCAGGAAGTGAAGACTAAAGTCAGACTGCACATTGTGTTTTGTACTCAATAATTCAAGAAAAGAATGACCAGGTATTTCTTGTTTAAGTTTCCAACATGGGGCAAGAGAGCTTTGATAGTTAAACGTACATAACTTTGTCTTTTGGCATTACTTTGCACATAAAATGATCTTCTCCGGGATCAAAGGAAACAAAGCATTGTCCCTACTATGAATGCAGACTGATTTTGTATCTAGGAGACAATTCCACTAAACTTGAGCATTGCCTTTTCCAGACAGCAAAGATTAATCCTTTCCCAGCAAGGATGTGATTCTGATGTTCCCAATTATTCAAGGTGAGTAAAATAATAGGCAAAAGAAGCAAACACTGATAATCAGAATATTCATATTTTGTCTCAATGTTCTCTGAGCTATATCATACTCAAATAGATCTACCATTTAAACAATCAACACCCATTTTGGTCATCTGAAACAGCTTTCAAATTAGACCAGCCTAAAATGTTGTTTGGGAAAGATTTACCAGACAATTCAGCTAAATTTCAACATTGTCTTTGCCAGACAATAAAGTTTAGGCCTACCAGACAACCAAGCTTGATTTTTACATTGTATATTTCCTGGACAATAAAGTTCAGACATTTTTCAAGACATGCAACTTTGCAAATAATTGCAATTTTCCAAAGAACAGTCAGACCTGGTTTAAATATGTCCCTATGAAGAAAAACTTGACAAAATTGAAACATTAGAAGAAAATAAGGATAATAAACATATCTTTATGCATAATATTTTCTGCACCAATTTACACACAAAATCCATCTTTATCAACACCCATTTTCAATGTCAGCAGCATCTCTGAATTTGGGACAATCTTAATTTTTGCTATTTGGGAAAGGGTTACTTTTTGTATCCTCATCAATCAGAAGAAAGCAGTTTCTGTCAAATTATCCATGTCTGCATTTATCACCTGCATGTGACATATTTAAATTTTACTAGAGCTCATAAAGCATTTTCAAGCCCTTACCAGAGAAACAACACCTGGTTTTCACTTTCCTTATAATAGACCTGTCTCGATAATTGACCTGGCAGAGCATCTCTAGCTAATAGCTAGAGATGCTCTGCCAGGTCCTTTATTGGGATCTATATGTGACCCGTCGCGCTAAAAGGGACCTTATTGGGTGTGTGAAAAATATCGACCCTAGTCAGTCTGCGCAGTCCGCGCAGCCAGACTAGGGCCGACACTTTTCACTTTTATGTAATTATCTAAACCCGGAATGTTTTCCCTATCTTAATATATGTTCATTTTTCGCCTACGGGATCTGGTTGGCCTATGCTGGGTCTGACAAGTTTGTCAAAATTTTGAATTTTTGCGTTCGGATAAGGTCCCTTTTAGCGTGACGGGTCACATATCAGAAAAGGCTTTAGAAAGCAATTGAGGATGTGGGAGGATGAAGGTACAAAACATTGTGGAAGCCCTCTTGATAGGAACTGAAGCCACTCCAGGTTGCTAAGCTGCAAGTTAGTTAAAGAATGATTACCATAGACCAACCAATCTGTGCCATCATGCCAAGTAAAGAATGATAAATCAAAGGTGAATCACAAGTCAAAATTGGCCGTCCTGATAGGTGACATCAATATTAAACCAGGTGTGGATAATCAGGCAGTGCTGGATCCAGAGGGGGTTCGGGGAGGTTCACATGAACACCCCCCCCCCCCCCCCCCCCCCCACACACACACACCCTTGTAGCCAGATTATTTCATTTCATGAAGAAATTAAGTCAAATTTGTGTAATACTTGAAGAAAACCAACCCCCTATTTGTAGATTCCACCCCACCACCCCCACCCCTCAAATCCTGGATCCATGGCAGTCAAGGTTAAACTTATCAGTACACTTTTGCAAGTTTTCTGAAAAACAGCATTTGCATAAGTCATGGAGCCGGAATTATTTCATAACGATCTCAAATATTAAGCTGCAAAATTAAATGCTTCAACAGCTTTCTATTTCCATTTATCTCTCATCTTCGAATCTCCTGGGCCATTTTAACCCTTTCCCAAACAAGACCTGGTTTTGACGTCTTCTATAGAATAGGCTTGGGAAAACATTGAAACAAAAGAAGAAACTGCTGATAACCAGCAGTTTCTCCTTTTGTCTCAATATTTTCTATGCCATATCTTACACAAATCCTATCTTAATAACATCCATTTTGTCATTCGTGGCAGTTTTTGAAGTGGATCACCCTAAAATTTTGCCATTTGGGAAAGAGTTAACCACAAAACAGGATAATGTTGTGTAAAAATGCCTTCATTTTTCACAATTCAAATTAAAGCAAACATGATCAATCAAACTGGAAAATGCATGCCAACCTTGAGTCGCCTGTAATTTTTTTCTCCGATAATGTTGTGAATTCTTTAACTGGAATGTCAACACAATTTTTCAGTAATTTAACCTTTTCCCAAATAAGACCCGAATTTAACTTCCCTAAAAGAAGAGGTCAGTGAGCTAACCAGCAACTGGGTGTTGAAAAAGATTTTGTACATTAATAACTATATTGCAGATAATATTGAGACAAAAGAAGAAAATACTTGACAATTCAGCATTTTGTCGTGTTTATTGCAAAACTTTGTAACTCCAGCTTTACGAGAATTTGCAAATTGAATATAACACTGACTATTTTCTTTTGTTTTAATGTTTTTTGTTTTTTTTTCAAACAATTTTACTAGGAATTTCAAAACCACTGAGGTCTTGCTCCACAAAGGATTCAAACTATCAAAATATCACCCTCCTCTTTATTCCAACACCATTCCTGTCAGAATTATCGTATTTTGTATGTTTGGAGCGTATCGAGGCTTAATGTCTACAAGGTTTGAGTGGTAGCCTAAAAACTTCATGCATATCAATGAACCTGTGTCTGGATGTTTGGTACAGGACAATAATTTGTGGATTTTTTTCAAAAAGTTGAGAAAAGAAGTTACAATTTTTCTAATCTATTGAATCCTATTTTGTTGCAACTCATAAGAATTGCGACTTCTTCAGATGATTCCAATGAGTACCTATAACACGGGTGGTAAACAGAGAAACTAGCTCCAAAAAGAGTCAACGGTATTTCGTTTCCTCGTGACATCCGGCCTCTACCGAGGTAGTTGCATAGAGCGAAAATCTGTAAACAAAGGTAGGTCACGAACACATTTTTTCTACAATTATTTCTTTTACAATGAGTTTTTGAAAAATCCGGCGATGCTGTAATATGAAGAAATGGTCGAAGTTTGCTGTGCACGAGAATATACGGTGTTAGTGAGCAGAGTTTTAATACAATCGTTGAAAAACATTTCAAAATCGAAAGTAAAAACTTCTTTACTTTCGATTTTGAAATGTTTTTCAACGATTGTATTAAAACCCTGCTACTAATACCGTATACTCTCGTGCACAACAAACTTCGACCATTTCTTCATATTACAGCATCGCCGGATTTCTCAAAAACTCGCTTTAAAAGAGATTAATTGTAGAAAATGTGTTCGTGACCTACAAATTTTCGCTCTATGCAACTACCTCTTTTTGGAGCTAGTTTCTCTGTTTACCACCCGTGTATAACACAGGATTTTGTCAAGGAATAAAGAATGTATTTAGTTTCTTAAAAAAACATTCTGATGGAAATATACCTATGACTCCCACACATGAGAGGGGCAATTTGATTACATCTATAAACGGTACACAATTTCTTCACAAATCATTTTAATACTGCTGGGCCTGTTTGTCCACAATTTTCAGTTTATTTGTTAACAGTTATTCAATATGAATTCATACAAAACTTATTTTTCACATAAATGTCTTGTGAAAACTCATTGGAATTGTCTTTCAGGTACCCACAGAGTGAGGTGAAGGAAAAATAAAGAATATAGCACCTCAGTGGTTGCCTAAAAACTTAATGCATATAAATGAAGCTACTGTCTGGCTATTTGTTTCACAGCAATGATTTCACAACTGCCTAAGGAAGTTCAGATTCTACAAATTTTCAAAATCTTAAGGTAGCAAGATTTGTTTGTGAAACACGACTGCCCCCACCCTGCGAAAAAGTTCATTGAAGTTCAAGAACTGTTCTAGAATATTAAATGGCACTTATAGAACAGTTCTAGAAGTGCCATTTAACATTCTAGAACAGTTCTTGAACTTCAATAAACTTTTTGCTGGGGCGGAATGGCCAATGTTAAGTTTTCCCTGGCTGCTTATATGCAAATGAATCTGTTATAAACAGAGAACATCCCGCTTGATGTGTTACATGGGATGCCCAGTAGTCTCTTCTATAAAATGTAATAAATAAGTAATCAGCCATAGAAAAGTAAATGGGTTTTCTGTTTATTCAACCAATTGTCAGATATTTGGTATTCAAGAGCCACTCATGGGAACAAGGACCAATCAGTCATTTTTTGTGGGTTTGTTTTGGGGCAGATTTCAGTATTTCTCAGAAGATACAATAACCCATTACCAAACGACAAAATTTCGACTTGTCCAAATTCAAAGATGATGCAGACGACAATTTCAAGTGAACAAAATTTGCATTTTTGGTCTTTTCACGTAGAAAACATTGTGGGAAATGAAGAAATTGCTTGTCACAAGCAAGTTCTTCATTTTCCACAATGTTTTCCAAAGCCATTATCTTGTGGGGAGTCCAAAGGAGTCAATGTGTGGTAATGGGATAAACAACGACCCTGATCAAAAATATGATTCCATGTTCATATCTTTGGAAATGACTGGATTAATAAAATGTGATGAATAAGAAATAAGCTTAGACAAAGAAGATTAAATGGCCAGCGTAATTCAAAATCCTCGTAACTACAGTTTTATTGAAGATGTAGTAACAAGCTTTTGCACCGACGAAATGAGTTTTCTGTTGTCAAACAAACCAAGATTGTATTAAGAGGCAATCATTATGGGGCTATGATCAATCGATCAGCTTTCATGTGCTGCTAAAGTATCATTTCCCAGAAAGCCTGGTTTTCTCTCCTTAAATATCACTGAAATCCAAGGGCGGATCCTGGTATTTTTCCAAGGGGGGGGGGGGGTAATCCGATCTTTAACCCCTTTTTTCGCCAAATTCCATGGGGGGTCAGACCCCCCTCTGGATCCGTGCATGCAGATACATGTCATACCATGAAGGGCTAAATATAACAACGGTTTGGCGTTGCACACAGGGACGAATGCCACAGCTTATTTGAGACAAAACCAGTAATTTTTTTTGATAACCCCTTTTTTCGCCAAATTCCAGGGGGGGTCATGACCCCCTGACCCCCCCTCTGGATCCGTGCATGAAAATCCACTGAAAATTCTAATTCATTTCAGAAGTTTTTTTTTCAACATCCTGTAAAATAATATATGTTGTGTGCAAACTGCATCATACATATGAATTAAATTTTCTGTCAATCAAATTTAGACATTTTATTGTCATTTTATAAACTTGAGAAGGTAACAAAGTCTATCATAATACAACACCAGTGAATTTGAGCCAAATTGTTAAACCAAAATAGGGCTCAATTTACTTCACTTTAATGGGTTTGAAGCATCATATGACAAACTCTAGATCTACTCATGTCATTTTAATGGGATCAAGTCATTAAAGACACAGATCATAAATCATTTATCCTTGCATAACAGACAGTTATTTACAACCTTTTAGAGAATTTGGTTAACCTAGCAGATACTTTTTCTTTCCTAAAAGATAATATTCTAGACTGCAGCAACTTGAAAGCTGCTGAGGACGACAAAATGGATGTTGATAAAGATGATTTTGGCACATTGAATAAAACAAAGTAAAATCAATATTGTGGCAGAAGAAAATGCTGGTTAAAGTTACTTCCAAGCTTTCTGCCTTTTGTATGTGCTTGTTTAAGACCAATTTTATTAGATCATACTATCACTTAATAATATGCAAGGAACAAAAATAGAGGCATTGATGCTATTTTGCAAACACTCTGTCTCCCAAAAACAAAGGTCCAGGGATTCTAAAATGACTTTAACAAGCTCACAATTTCAATACAAATCTAATCTAACATTCTTGATTGTTGACAAGCCCTTTTCTAAAGTTTTACCATCAATGCTTTAATATTCAGGTCATACAAGTTTGACTTTGACTATAAACTGTTGAGGAGAGAGATATACAGTCGACACTCATTGTGTCGAAGTCAGAGGGGCCGTCAAAATACCTCGACATATACGGAGTTCGACTCGTCCGATTTTTATTATTTTCGAAGAAAACGATATTCAACCATTCTTGATGGGCATCATATGTGTCCATGATTGAAATATAGTAGGAAAAGGGAAAAAATTGCTTGATACGAGCAATTTCTATCCTTTTCCTACTAAATTTCAATGGCCATATTTGTTTCGAAATAATTTTTATTAAACACTTTGATACCCATATGTTGAGGACAGGACATGACTTTCACTTCGACTTAAGCGGAATTTCGACTTATCCAAAGTCGAGATAGCGAGAGTCGACTGTATCTATTAAAGCAAACAAAACACCAAAATTTCTAGAAAACCTATATCAACTTCTTCTTAGAACAGATAATCGAGAGAAAGACAGTTAAGTTTCTTCATTATTGACAGATTATAAGATCAGGAAATATTCCCCTGTCAAATTGTGCATTGAAATCACTTAAATTGATTAAAATCCACATCTGTAAACCTGACTTTCACCCATATACAAGATCTATGGTGATCAAACAGCATTATATGCACAAGGTACAAAGGACCCTAAAGTATGCTCTACTGGCCCAAAATACAATATTGCCATGTACTTATATGGGTATAGAAGTAACTTAAACTGATTAAAACCTCCCATCTGTAGACCTAACATTCACCCACATAGAAGATCTATCTTGATCAAACAACACATAATAGAAGAGGTATAGAGGACCCTGGCATGCTCTACTGACCTGAACAAGACAATACTAGCAAGTACATTTCTATCTTTTACATTTTGGGCTATTTAAATCACTTGAAACTGATCAAAACATCCCAGCTGTAAACCTGACTTTCAGCCATAAAGGAAGATCTATCTTGATCAAACAACACAAATACAACAGACGCAATCCCAGTTAAAGGGGACAATTGATGTCTCCGGTCTTTAATATGTTCTAGCTGCAAATAGTCAACATTATATAAATGCCCACCACATTTATTTTCATCCAACACCTATAACTAAAAAAAATATCTATAATTTACGTTCGTAAGAACTCCATTTCTTATTAAAATCATGTGACAATCAAACTAGGGGGTACGAAAAACCGATGTCTCTGGGTATAAATTCTAACTGTCAAACCAAAAATGTCAATTTCAACAATAAATTATCCTAACAGAACTGTCCTTATCTTGTACAGAAAACATAGAGCTCCAAAACGATACCAAGATATATATAAAAATTGTAATCCAAAATTCGTAGAACAGTCTCGAGTCCTTGTCTCCAAAAATCAAAAACGTACGGGACACTTTCTTTAAAGCATAGAAATTAACACTGACATAAATCTACATTTGATGCATTAATCTAGCGTAATCTACTTTAGTATAAATATATATTATCAAAAAGAAGTCGTATTTTGATATACCTTTGTCAATATTTTTAAAAAAATCAACATCTTTCTTAAACAATTTACCGTAAATTTAACCCCGTAACGTACGAGACACGAACTAAAGTAACTGTAGTTAAAAATGTGTAACTATAATTAGTTTTATTCTTCAAGTAACATCACTATTCGAGGTGTCTTCAAATATGATAAAAAGAATTATGCCGATTACTATATATGCATTGATACAGCAGGCCAAATAAAGTTGGGTACACATTAAAAAGTTACGTACGAGTCCATAACGTTCGAGGCAATTTTTAATTTTCAGTTTTTAGATTGCTGAAGTGGAACGTTTCCTGTGCTTTATTTATGTGTTTTGGGTTCCTTAAGGACTCCAGTTTACGCAAAATAGACTTTTAATGCACATAATAGACTGTACACGTACTCGTACTAGTCTCGTTTGTTATGGTATTATAATTACGCTTGATACTATTTTTACAATATTGAGGAAAGTTCCACAAAATATGCCGGTTTTTGTTGATATATATAGGAATATATTTATACCCATATAGATTACACTAGATTGATGCATT
Source organism: Fragum sueziense (assembly GCA_963680895.1). Taxonomy (NCBI): domain Eukaryota; kingdom Metazoa; phylum Mollusca; class Bivalvia; order Cardiida; family Cardiidae; genus Fragum; species Fragum sueziense. The sequence continues at coordinate 21,502,050 of OY804597.1, forward strand.
AAAATAGATTATTTCAGTGTTTCTTACCTTTATAAAAAGTGTCCCGTACGTTTACGCATATTTGATCCATCAGAAGTAAGGATGTCTAGCAAATTTTGGATAACATTTCACTTAATTAAGAAGTTATTACACATACCCCATGTGTCAAAACAAAACGAACATCTCAACTTTTATAAATTGAAATTAACTTGGCTAGGAAGTTTTAATATGTAAAACAACACACCCAAATGGCTTATAGAGTTGTATTTATTTTCATTTATTCATTTCATTATAATTCTTTTGACAAAGTGTCTGGCAAATGGATATTGCCTGATAATATTATTATTTGATTGAAAAGGTAATAACACAGAGGCTGTGATGTTAAAGAAAAGAAATCATATTACGTACGGGACAAGCTCTAGTTACGTTCGGGACAGACCAGTTTTAAATAATTGTTGATTTGTAATAAGTCATTGACTTTCCATTTCCGTATATCGATTAAGGGAATAACTCATTGCTTTTGTTAAACAATACGAGAGAAAATTAAAGGTTGTTTGGTGTATTTTAGAAGAGTTGGAAGTAGTCAACGTTCTAAAATAAAGGAATTGTACAAGGATGGCCGTTTTGTATTTTCATTCGCATAGGTACAATTCGCCATTTTCACCCATATTGTCAATTGATTCACATTTTTCAAACAAGAGGACCATGATGGTCCTATATCGCTCACCTGAACCAAATTGATATGAGCAACACTTTTAAGACTGAAAACTAACTTATGGTCAATAACTTTGTGAAATTCAAACTCATCCGAGATCTTATGGAGCCCAACATTGTGTCCAAGATTTGTCTTGATTGATAAATAATTACAGATTCTAGAGTATAAACAAGGTCGAAAACGGCCAAAGACGGCAAGTTTATCAAATTCAAGGGCACATAACTCTCGACTTTCTGATCAGATCAGACTGAAAATCAGTCTCATTCGAGATCTTATGGTCCAAAACATTGTGTCAAAGTTTTGTCTTGATTGGTCAATTATTGTAGATTCTAGAGTGTAAACAAGGTTGAAAACAGCCGAAAAGGGCAATTTTATCAAATTCAAGGGCATGTAACTCTCGTCTTTCTGGTCAGATCAGACTGAAAATCAAACGTATCCCAGATCTAATGGTCTCCAACATTGTGTCCAAAATTTGTCTTGATTGGTCAATAATTGTAGATTAAGTGTGTAAACAAGGTTGAAAACAGTCAAAAACGACAATTTTGTCAAATTCAAGGGCACATAACTCCACACTTTCTTGTCTAATCAGACTGAAAATCAGTCTCATTAGAGATCTTTTGATCCCAAACATTGTGTCCAAGTTTTGTCTTGATTGATCGATAATTGTAGATTCTACAATGTAAACAAGGTCGAAAACAGCCGAAAATGGCAATATTGTCAAATTCAAGGGCACATAACTCTAAACTTTCTGATCAGATCAGGCTGAAAATCAAACACATCCGAGATCTTATGGTCTCCAACATTGTGTCCAAGATTTGTCTACATTGATGTATAGTTGTAGATTCTAGAGTATAAACAAGGTCGAAAATGGACAGAAACAGCAATTTTATCAAATTGAAGGGCACATAACGTTGGACATTTTTTAATCAGATCAGACTGAAAATTAAACTCATCCTAGATCTTATGGTCCCCAACATTGTGTCAAAGTTTTGTCTTGATTGATTAATAATTGTAGATTCTAGTGTGTAAACAAGGTCGAAAACAGCCAAAAATTGCAATTTTATCAAATTCAAGGGCACATAACTCTCGTCTTTCTGGTCAGATCCCACTGAAAATATAACTCATCCGATATCTCATGGTCTCCAACATTGTGTCCAAGATTTGTCTTGATTGGTCAATAATTGTAGATTCTAGAGTGTAAACAAGGTCGAAAACGGTCGAAAACAGCAATTTTGTCAAATTCAAGGGCACATAACTCTTGACTTTTTCGTCTGATCTGACTGAAAATCGAACTCATTCAAGATCTTATAGTCTCCAACATTATATCCAAGTTTTGTATTGATTGGGCTATAATTGTAGATGCTAGAGTGTAAACAAAGTTAAAAACAGCATTTTTGGTCATTCAGGGGCAGATAACTCCACACTTTCTGGTCCGATCTGGCCCATAATCGAACTCATCTGAGAACTTATGACCATACTTGTTTTGACAAAGTTTGGTCAAGATTGACTTACATTTGTGGATGCTAGAGTGTAAACACCAAATTGTGGACAGACGGACAGACGGACAGACGGACGGACGACGGACAAAAAGCGATCACAATAGCTCACCTTGAGCACTTCGTGCTCAGGTGAGCTAACAAATACTCATCAAAATGTATCGGATTTATTATTCTTTGGGTATTACTTAAGGTGAAATTAGACACACATTTCACAAAGGGGTCTATTTAAAATATGTAGTTTTTTATGCACACATTTGATCATTTAACAGCCTATAAATCCAAAACTAGGCAAGCCCAGTTGACAAAACAAGAGAAATTTGCGCAGAAGATGTGATCCATGAAGAAAATGTGTTCAGAATGAGTGAATGGTAAAATGAAAAATTTCGAAAAAAATTTAGTCAATTGTCCACTTTAACTGGGATTGCGTCAACAGGTATAGAGGACCCTGGCATGCTCTACTGACCGGCAAAAGACAAAAATATCATGTAATTATTTGGGTATATAGATTTATTTTAAATTGATTAAAACCTTCCATCTGTAAACTTGAGATTCTACCATATAGAATATCTATCTTGATCAAACAACACATATACAAGAGGTATAAAGGACCCTGGCATGCTCTACTGACTAACAAGAGAATATTAACAAGTGCATTTTTATCTTTTACATTTTTGCCTATTGAAATAACTTAAAACAGATCAAAACATCCCATCTGTAAACCTGACATTCCCCAATATAGAATCTATAATCTTGATCAAACAATACATATGCAAGAGAGCTCTTGTGAGCTCTGAGCTGTTGACAATTTTTTAACCAAGAAATAACTGGCAAGGGCACATGACATACTACATTTACAGGACTTATCAAAATAAATGTCCTTTAAAGATTTCATTTAAAATTAAAGAGTTTTCAACAACAGTCTACAGGGTTTTTAAAGTCAAAGTTATGCTGCTATATATAAAGGCCGCAAGTCAGTTCCCCCGAATCTGTCCAAAACATGAACTAATACATGGGCGGATCTAGAGGGGGGGGGACAAAATGGACTGCCTGTATAATCAGGCTGAAATGGATCCATGTTTTCAAATGCTGTAAGGTCCCTTAACATCCTTTTTCGAGATCCTAGCTGAATGATCTATTTTGTGATGCCGCTGTTTTGCTGATGAATTACAGACAGGAATGTTTCTGTCAATACCGACTGGACTTCCATGACAATTATTGTCACATCATATTTACACAGGATCATATATTAATGGACAACCCAGGGAAAAGGAAATTAACTTGGTAAATATTGCCAAAACCAGCTAATATTGCCAACTCTGTCTGTATCGATGCTTTTCAACGAAAATCTCGTAACTGCAGCTTGTTTTAAGAATATCCATACATAAGCTTATGGTGCTCTAGCCCTTGGCTGAATCATGACGCTAATATACTCCAGTCAAAAGAAATACGGATTTTATCCATGGCATTAATGGGATTCAAACTAACAACTTCTACTTTTTTGTACATTAAAAAAGATTATAAGCCAATGAGTTATGTATAAAAGAAGTCTTAAAACATGCTCCTTATAATTTTTTTCCTCTGTGAAATTGTAAATTCCCTTGACACCTATTTTGTATTATGTAATCTTATTTGTTTTATGTCTTTTTGAAAGTAAAATACCATTACATTTTGATATAGGCAGATAATCTAACCATACATACAAATCATAATCAATCATACAGTCTACGCACATGGTCCATTTATCATTCAAGGATTATTCTTTTCCCAAAATTACAGAAAATTTAGGAAGCTATTTGAAAGCTGCTTGAGACGACAAAATTGAGGTTGATAAAGATGGGATTCGTGTTTAACATAGCACAGAAAATATTGAGACAGAAGAAGAAAATGCTGGATAGCAGCATTTTCTTCTTCTGTCTCATTTTTTTCCCAATCTTTATCTATTAGACGTCAAAATTCTTCGCTGCTTTGGAAAAGAGTTTTAACCCTTTCCCAGACAAAACCGGGTTTTTACGTCCCTATTGAAATAGGCTTTGGAAAACATTGAGGCAAAAGAAGAAAATACTGGTAACCAGCATTTTCTCCTTTTGCCTCAATATTTTCCTTGCTTTGATATACACATATCACATTCTTATTTTTGTCCGTTTTTTCATCTTCAGCAGCTTTTAAATCGGACAACTCTTAAATTGTGGCGTTCGGGAAAGGGTTAAGGGGAGATCATTTCCCAAAGGAGCGTATTCCAGACATATTCATATTAGGGAAACCATAACATTTAATTTGTGAAACATTTGCTTGAGTTAGCTTTTCACCGAAACAACATTTACATCTTTTATGTACCTTAAACATGATACGGCAAAATTCTATAGGCTTTGTATGCAGCCATTAGAGCTCACTGTTTGTTATGTTGGAAATCAATCTTTTATGGTCATTACTTTCAGATACTGAACTTTTGCACAGTCCAGAATTAGTTTGGAATAATGAAAACAGCATGCATATGCCTCAAATATGAGTTATATTAATCAAATATATTTTTGACATCATGTGCTTGAGTGATATTTGCACTAGTTATTTTCCAAATAGGGAAACATTTTCCCTGGAATTAACTTCAAACAAGAGTGCAAAAGACCTAATATGTATATCACTTCTTTTTTGCACTTCAAGCCTGAAAACAAGGTGCCCCTTGAAAGCCTACTCTCGCAAATGGGTATCCAGGACCTTTCCAAAATCCTGCAGGCAAACAGACTAAGATGGCTAGGTCACGTAGAAAGAAACACTGGCTGTCTGACCAATGTGAGATCCCTAAACACCCAGGCAAATAGAACTCATGGCAGACCCAAGCTAACATGGAAGGAAGTTGTCTGGTGAGACCGCGAGATTGCTGGACTAACCAACATAAACACCCTAGACCATCAGACGTGGAGAGGACAACTCTAATCGAGACTGGGCAGCCAGGTCCTACCCTCACTAGAGGACTGATCAAAGGCCTGGATAATCTAAACAGGATGATGATGATGCTTTCACAAGATAATGGATGTACATACATCCAGACGGAAGGACAGACAGATGGAGAAGATGATACCAAATTAATCAAATTTTTGTAAAAACAATGCTTGTCACAAACTGAAAGAAATATTTTACTTAATGAATTAATGGGTACACATTAATGACATCATACCTTAGGCTTTGTAATGCTCCCTGGAGTTTTTTAGGAGAAATACAATGATTATCCACCATGGCCAAATCAATATTGTGTAAGAAGCAATTAAGCATCAATTAACCTATAAACAAGGCACACCAATTTATCACTATAATCTCTCCATAAAGAAACTTTTCCACTGTCTAGATCTTTTTTTCTTTCTGTGCATGCAAGTCTGACTGACTTACCTATGACACTTTCACATTTTGGAAACAAATTAACCGATTGAGCAAGTGATAAAGAGAATTTCAAAGCAGCGAACAAGAACAATAATTATTGCATAAGTAATGAATATCAAAGTGAAATGGAGAATTTTGAAGCAGCAAACCAAAATGATCTTCCCTGTCTTGTTCATGTATTATGGCAATACTGGGAATGTAAATCTTAGAAAAGTTCATTTCAGTTCAAGAACTTTTCTAGAATGTTCTAGATTGTTAAACGAGTTCTAGAACTGTTCTAGAACTGTCATTTAATGATCTATAATGTTCTAGAACAGTTCTAGAACTAGAAATGTGTTCTTGAAATTTTTTCACAGGGGTTGTCATGTGACCTACCAGACCTGCATAATTCTCATTTTCGAGTGTAAACATTTATGTCAATTTACAGGACTAAGATCTATATATAGTGGGGCGCACAACTCCGAAAATTTGGCCTAATCGTTCACTTTGTGATACAAGCATGAATTTTGGTATGGTAAGTCATTGAGGGTCCCTGAATCAGAAAAAAGTGCTAGCCACTTAAAATTCGCATCCGGTGGCCATTTTCCAAGATGGCCGCCATTCGGATAAATGTAGTCTATGTATCAGATAGAAAGACATTCCAAATGCTGAAATCCGCCGAGATTTTTCTAATGAATCGTCCCAATATAGTCAATTTTGTAATTAATTAATAAACTAGCATGGCTTTTTTACAACATTGTGGTCGTTTATCCGAGATGGCCGCCAAAATATTCCAAAAATGGCCGTTTCTTCAATTAGATATTACTTTTTTATAAGATATTATCAATCCTTGTCATAAAATGTCAACCAGCATAATGGAATGAAACACAAACCGATTTAGCCACATGAAAATCGCATCCGGTGGCCATCTTACAAAATAGCCGCCATTCACATGTATTAATTAGGCCTATATATGAAAATATCAAATACAAATGAATCCCAAGTGATGAATTTCGTCGGGATTTTTATATACCTCTCCTGCATAGTCTTTTTTGTAACCAATATAAACCAACTTGATGTCTTTATAACATGGCTGCCTTTTTCCAAGATGGCCGCCAAAATATTCAAATGTTCATAGTTTCTTCAAGGAAATTTTATTACTTTTAACAAAAAAGATATCAACCCCTCTCTTTAAGTATCGGCTAATAAAATGAATTAGATACAAACAAAATTGTTCTACGAGAATATATATTTTGCTATTGAAATGACGACTATTTTTGTATTATCTTAACTGTCTAATTGGCCTCCATAATTAAATACCGATTATCGTCGATTACTTTAAAAAAAAACAGCAGCTTAATTAACATGGTTTAAAGCACTTTCGTGTGATTAGTCGCTTTGCTCTAAGTAAGTCAAAACCTAGTGTTCAAATCATCCTTGGAATCGTCCACACCAAATATCAGAAAACTCATGCATTCTAAACCAGATAGTGTAAAAGGGAGTCTTTCTTACATTAATAATGGATGATTGTAAAACAAATCAACAAAAATATGTAAAGTAAATGTTATCCCTGCCAAGAGGACAAATCTAATGATTTGCTTATTTCTCTTCTGAGCAATTTACAGAAAGAGCAAGATCTTAGTGGATACAAATGTACAATAATACTGCAACAGATATTCCCTTATACCTTGCCTTCAATGATATACCAACTTCGTTCAATCCAGCTCTATTAGATGATAATGAGGGCAAAGAGAAAACTTTGACACTGCATAAGCCAAGTATCATAATAGATACCGTCTTTTATCTACAATATAAAGCTCAAACGGGCACAAAAACAAGGATCCATTACAGATGGAGACAGCTGTAAAAGGTCTATAGAATCTGATTTGCAAAAGATGCCATGTTTCTTATGCATTGGTAGCACGATTCGCAAAATTTGAGGCAAGCTTAATCAATGCGTTTAAACTATGGACAATGGGAAGTTGCTTGTAAAACTCAGCGCAGTTGTACGTGTTGTCGTTCAAGAGTTAAAGTATCACCCAAACAGCTTAGCAGAGTTGTATAACTCGACGAGGTCTTAACAAAATATGATGCAACAATAGTTTTGTAAAATATTTACAAGTATCATGTGGCTTTTTTAACTTGTAATATACCGGTATATCATGGAATTCGTGGCTTCTGAGAAAGTCCAGTTTTCAAACTTCATGACTTAGTCCTATTGTATAAGCACCATATCAATGCGCAAAACAGGCTGCATACAAAGCTGGCCATATTTAGAGACTGTGTAATTTTCAGCAACCGAAATATTTATGCCGGTCGAAATGGGGATTGCCAAAAGAAAATGAATGTTGGAGAGTTGTTTGGACCCAGTTTCGTAATGCTGCAGAGAGATGGCTACGAATGGGTGCGAAAACTTGAAGTGGACGGTGTAAGTTCAAGAAAGCCGTGCTTTTCTGCACTTCACTCTATATCTGCGTCTGTGAAATATCACATGAAAGTTGAAATCATAAATAAGCAGTGGCGGCCATCTATGTTGTACAGCTTCTTCAGTGTTGATATGACTATGTTCACAAGCACTAAACCTTGCTTGTATTCGACTTGTTGTCGAGGGACCCCATATGGGGTGAGGGCTAGTTTCCTTGTAAAGGTTGTTGATTTACAGAACTATTCTGGCCAAATAACGAATACACCGGACACATGGATGTTGAAAATAGGAATCAACTGAGACAGCGTTAAAACAATAATTAGCCTCAGTGGGTTTGGCTGCCATCTCTTGTAGGCATATTGTCAAAATTGAAAATCGTCTGCTACATTTTTTAGAGACCTTCTTTGGAAAAAGCCGGTTGGCTGCCATCTCTCATGGGGATCTTATCAAATTTGAAAACTATATCACTGGGGACTTGTTCCAGATGATTGCCATCTCGGGTCCACAAACACTATATCTCACTTGTATTCTACGAGGGCTGTCCTAAAAGTTTCGGGACAAGTGCCATAACTTTTTTGTTTATTAATATTTCCCATTAATTTTCGCACCACTGATAGCTGCAATATTATTCTATTGAATGATAGTCTCATTTGAATATCGGTACATAGATGCACAAGAAAGCGTCTCCATAGTAACGTCAGGTAGGCGTGAGCGGGGCACCTGTCCGTGAAGAACGTGAAGGACTTTATATTGTATGGCTGCCATATGAGATTTTGGTTGCCATCTCACGCACAAATATTGTCTTTTTTACATTTGGCATTTATGTCTGAGTGTTTGAAATGAAAAATGCAAGTTTCTATTAGTTTTAGTGCGTCATATCATTGCACAGGGAAGCTCTATAATGCTCAGATGGCGGCCATCTCAGAAAATGGCCGCCATATTGAATTTCAAGTGGCTAGCACTTTTTTCTGAAAATATACACTTGAAACTATATATATACCAAATTTCATGCTTGTATCACAAACTGAACGATTATATGAGTTATGCGCCCCACTAATACACAGATACATTCTGTAAACAGAAACAATCCCAATAATTAAGGATGGTAAAACAAGGGAAAATTTCTTATCATTTTATCAATGGAAGTAAGAGATTGTAATTAACAACATCCAAAACCAGCATGATTATAGATCTAAACTTACAGTCTTAATAAATGGTAAATGTCACATTCCATTTAAAAGAAACTTTATTTCAAGACTTTTAATCCTTTACCAGACGGCAAAATTTTAGGCAGGTCTAATTTGAAAGATCTTGCAGACGACAAATTCATTCACATGAATGGAAATTTACATTTTTCTGTCTTTCTTGATAGAAAACATTGTAGGAAATGAAGAAATTGCTTGTTACAAGCAATTTCTTCATTTCCACAAGGTTTTGCTTAAGCCTTAAATATTTTGTAGAGTGCTTAAAAGTGTCATCATGCATAAATGGGTTAATGCATGCAAGCACTTATATAACCATCCAAATAAGGGAGGCTGAATAACGAAAAATATCAATCAATAGACGTAAACTAAGCTAGTAATTAAGAACTGTCCCAAACCCGCATCATTATAGATTTAAAGATAGATCTAAATGCTGGTACTGTAATGGATGGTAAATGTCACTTTTCTTCCAAATCAATGAAAATGTTTAGAACATAATTATTTCAAGAACTTACACCTATTAGATGTTAATAAATGGGGGCCCATATTATTTTGCTCTGGTTTAGATTCCAAGTGTCCTTGCCATCTACTCATCCTACTTAGGTTTTATATATATCCAACCATTCATAGGCGACAAAATGTCAGAAGGGATATTTGTCATAGCTGTGGACAGAAATCAGGATCCAATAATTTGGTGTCAGACTTACTTGCACTATGCTCACTGCCTACATCACCTTTTACACTTGCAGATAGAAATGGACTCCTTTTGATGCCCAACAAGACTGAGGCTTAAGAAAAAATATTGTGGAACATTCCACTATGTTTTCTACACAGAAAGACCAAAGTATGCAAATTTCATTCATTTGAAATTGTTGTCTGCAACACCTTTGAAATTAGACCAGTTTTGTCATCTGGTAATGGGTTAACTCTTCAAATTACGACAGAAAAAATGGAACATACCTATTGCTGCTTTGCCCCATATTTCTACATTGAAGATACCGAATGTTGAGTTGACTTTATTTGTGAGTGAGCTGCCGTCCGTTTTGTGGGTCTCGAGATTCCAGAGTATTTTTGGCGGTTCGTGATGAGCGATGACAATCTGTTCATTTTCAAATTCTTCACCCCATGGGTTCCAGTCTAAATCGTCTTCAGCGAGTTCTGAAAAGAAAATATGTAACCCATTAGCAAAGCTATAGATTTGAAGTTTGAATCTAAAATTCCCATGTAGTGGGTACTCTGAGTTTCCAGAGGGTTTTTTGGCGGTTCGTGATGAGCAATGACGACCTGTTCATTTTCAAATTCTTCACCCCATGGGTTCCAGTCTAAATCATCTTCTGCAAGTTCTGAAATGAAATTAAGTAATCCATAAGCCGAGCTATAGAGTTGAAGCTAAAATCTAAAATTCCCATGTTACTAAGCTGATATTTTTGAGCAATGGCAACTTGTTCATTTTCAAATCGTTTTCTCAATGGATTCAAATCTTAGTAGTCTTCTTCAAGTTCTTTAATGAAATTATTTGAATTCAAGGTGGCTAATCACGTGATACACATGTGGTAATCTCACACTGTTTGTTTACATATTCCGCACGATAGAGGGTATGTTTTGTTCTTTTCCCGTGGTGTTTGGCCGAGTTTAGAAATGACACATAGTGCAGAGTACCCGCAATTTAGTGCGTTTCAGTCTCTGTTTTAAATTATTGATAAAATATGCATAGTTTTCGTGAAAAATCCTTCAAATGTGTATTTGAGTTCTATGGTAGGAATCACACTTTTGGCTTGTGATATTCAAAGGGAAGCTTTCATGTGAATTTACTGAGTCTAAGTCTGAGTTTTGCAGTATAATGAATGCATTTTGTTAAAAGAAGGCAGTTTTTCACACAAAGAGATCGGTCAAGTTTCGTTTTCGAGAGAAAAAAGATCTCGGAGACAAATGATAAGAATCACACTGTATGATAGTAGTCACACTGGAAACTGATATTTGAACCAGTTACCTGTAATAAGTTTTTATATATTACAACTCGTGGTTAATAGATCTATTATAAAATATTTCAACACTCAAGTATGTACAGGTATTTGAAACAATAAATACATTACACAAATATACTAGAAATATTTGGCAAGATAATGAATAAATCTATCCTTGAATGAATGAACAATAAAAACACAAGTCTTGTTAGAAACACCATAAGTTCAATATTTTTGGCAAAGGATGAGTGTCAATTAGGCTTTGTCCGAGGACCAGCTCGATTTTTTTCATTTTCGCCACTAACATATTGACCTTATGCAGGTAAAGTATACTCCGCGTCATAAGAAAGTAGCCACGTGTCTAATGCAAAGGGTCGGCAATTTTAGGATTATTCATAAACGTACCGAAATAAATACAAAATATTGAAGCATTGCCAGTAAAAATGCTTCCCTGAAAGTATCGAAAACAGTCGAATTACCCCATTAGCTATGGTAGCTTGGTGGTAGTTCCAGGAAATCCGTAACTGATACGGAACAAATTACTGAAATTCACAGCCATATATAGGGCCGGAAACGGGCCAAAAATAAGTAAGGATATTGTTTAGATACTGTTTTATTCGAAATGATTAGATACTGATAAGTATTTTTAATTACACCCAAGACCCTTGCAAAATGGCAGTTTCCAGTTTTAGCCAAACCAACCCCCAAATTCCTCTCAAATGCTCTATTCGCTGAATTTTTGTTTCTATTTGGTCTTTAGAAAATTCCAAATAAAGAAATTGTTTCCTTCACTTTACCAACCAACCACTTCCGGTTATTATCAAACATTTAATATTGAGACATTCTACACTGATATTGCTAAATTTTCATAGACCTCTATCATTTCAATGGAATAATTGACTGTAAAATTTAAATAAAACTTTTGTTTGTGTTTCAACAGCATCATTTATGCAGAAAATGACGGCTGTAAGTAAACTAAATTGAACTTAATATCCTAAAATACTGTTTTGAACCCATATTACAACTTGACATGTTTCCGGGCATGTTTAAAGCATTTAACTATCGAGGTGTGAAAAAGAATCATTGGGAATGCATATGCATGTGTCAAATTAGAAAGACATTAAGAACTGTCAAAAGTATGGTTAATAAAAAAGGGGCTACTTTTTTATGACAGTGAGTATATCAACTTGAACAGAGCCTTGGTTTTGAAGATATATTAAATCAAAGTGGGTGGGGTAACTCACCCGCTACGTCATCATGTGTTAATCGATCTCTTATACAGTTTTACTAACAATTCATAATTTCAAAACTAGCGATGCAGAAAATAGGGGCCTGCATATTGCATACACTTCGAATACATGTTGGCGTTTATTCAATTGGAGGCCATGTATAGAAGAAAAGGCAAATAAACAGGGTTATGATTTTTAGAAGGACTAAATTTACGAAAAAACAGAACATGCTCTTATTTCTCATTTCATTTAATTCATCTTTCTTGTGGTGAATGAAAATTTATAAATTACCACAATTTGTAATATCATAATTTTCAAAATGGCTTCTATAGATTCTGGATTACTTTCCCTGGGTTCTTGATAAAAATTTCAAAAGATACAAAAGGTGAAAGTCTTGAATTACCAATATCTGCCCTTGAACCTCAAAAACAGCTTGACATTGTTTATACACTCTAGCATCTACATTTATTCATCAATCATGATAAAAATTACACAAAATGTTGGTTACCATAAGATTTCGGATGACTTACTTTTTCAGTGGATGCTATATAGTGCAAACGTCTAATTGTGAACAGACAGATGGACGGACGATGGACAAAAAGCAACCACAATAGCTCACCTTGAGTACTTCATGCTAAGGTGCACATATAAAAGCGTAACCATTCATTGATCTTTCTATAATGCTATTTGGTATTTCTATGTCGTTTATAGTATTTTTATTGTTTCCGGCATTTTATGTTTTCAGATATTTTATTGACTGACGCGTATTACTCGAATAGCCATCTCAAAAATGACCATTGTGACAAAATTTAATGTATAATCTCCCTTATCAAGATATTCTTTCATAAACCAACCGGAATTGAAATAAAATTTTTGTCATTATTTAGTAATTATACCATCTAACACATCCATGTCAGACGACTCTTCCTGTTTCTAATATCAGCAGTATACATAGGTTGGTGTTGATAAGGTGTTTGCGTAATGAGGCCAGTCCATTACTTAAACAAGTGTGATTCCTATCAGTGTTGGTCATACCGTGTGACGCCTATCTCTGGCTTTTTTCTCCAGTTTTTCTACCAATCTCAACTCCGCCACATTTAATATATAACAACCATTATACCTGTATTATTTTTGACAAATTATTACTATTATACGCATGCTTTAGAATGTTTTGAAACAATGAAATGACTCAAAACCAGCTTGGATACATAAAAGTGTGACTCCAACCATACAACAAATGAAAACTCTTTTGCGAATTTCAAGAAAATTGCACACCCCAACCTTGAAAGTGCAGCGTTATAATGAAGAGATTTGTCACCTGGGTACTCTGCACTATACGTCATTTCTAAACTCGGCCAAACACCACGGGAAAAGAACAAAACATACCCTCTATCGTAAGGAATATGTAAACAAACAGTGTGAGATTACCACATGTGTATCACGTGATTAGCCACCCTGGAATTATTAGGAAAGATATACATGTATTTGAAGTTTGCATGAATCTTAAATATCTTGGCCATACTATACTTAACCCTATCCCAAACAAGATCTGGTTTTGACGTCCCAAATAGAAAAAGCTTGGAAAAATATTGACACAAAAGAAGAAACTGCTGATAACCAGCAGTTTCTCCTTTTGTGTCAATATTTTCTATGCCATATTTTACACAACTCCTTTCTTTAACAAGCAAATTCGTTGAATTGATATCCCCCGCCGAATATATTTTCATTGTCAATAAAGTAGCGCGGAAACGAATATAACTCTGTATGTATATGGCTTCAACAGAACGAATATCACTCTGTATGTATATGGCTTCAACAGAACGAATATCACTCTGTATGTATATGGCTAAAACAGTCAGGGGCAGTAACTCTAAATTCGACGGTCGAACCGGGTAACCCCGACGATATGCGCATGTCCTCATTGTAGTAAAGCTGTGTGCCAAGTTTCATTGAAATCCGGTGTATAATTTTCAAGAAATAGCGCGGAATCGAATATCACTGTATGTATATGGCTTAAACAGTCAGGGGCAGTAACTCTAAATTCGGCGGTCGAACCGGGTAACCCCGACGATATGCGTATCCCCTCATTGTAGTAAAGCTGTGTGCCAAGTTTCATTGAAATCCAGTCTATACTTTTCAAGAAATAGCGCGGAAACGAATATCACTCTGTATGTATATGGCTAAAACAGTCAGGGGCAGTAACTCTAAATTCGGCGGTCGAACCGGGTAATCCCGATGATATGCGCATGTCCACTTTGTAGTGAAGCTGTGAGCCAAGTTTCATTGAAATCCGATCTATAGTTTTCAAGAAATAGCGCGGAAACGAATATCACTCTGTATGTATATGGCTTAAACAGTCAGGGGCAGTAACTCTAAATTTGGCGGTCAAACCGGGTAACCCCGACGATATGCGCATGTCCACTTTGTAGTGAAGCTGTGTGCCAAGTTTCATCGAAATCCGGACTACAGTTTTCAAGAAATAGCGCGGAAACGAATATCACTCTGTATGTATATGGCTTAAACAATCAGGGGCAGTAACTCTGAATTCGACGGTCGAATCCGGTAACCCCGACGATATGCGAATGTCCTCATTGTAGTGAAGCTGTGAGCCAAGTTTCATTGAAATCCAGTCTATAGTTTTCAAGAAATAGCGCGGAAACGAATATCACTCTTTATGTATATGGCTTAAACAGTCAGGGGCAGTAACTCTAAATTCGGCGGTTGAACTGGGTAACCCCGACGATATGCGCATGTCCACTTTGTAGTGAAGCTGTGTGCCAAGTTTCATCGAAATCCAGTCTACAGTTTTCAAGAAATAGCGCGGAAACGAATATCACTCTGTATGTATATGGCTTAAACAGTCAGGGGCAGTAACTCTAAATTCGACTGTCGAACCGGGTAACCCCGACGATATGCGCATGTCCGCATTGTAGTAAAGCTGTGTGCCAAGTTTCATTGAAATCCGGTTTATAGTTTTCAAGAAATAGCGCGGAAACGAATATCACTCTGTATGTATATGGCTAAAACAGTCAGGGGCAATAACTCTAAATTCGGCGGTTGAACCGAGTAACCCCGACGATATGCGCATGTCCACTTTGTAGTGAAGCTGTGTGCCAAGTTTCATCGAAATCCGGTCTATAGTTTCCAAGAAATAGCGCGGAAACGAATATCACTGTATGTATATGGCTAAAACAGTCAAGGGCAGTAACTCTAAATTCGGCGGTTGAACCGGGTAACCCAGACGATATGCTCATGTCCACTTTGTAGTGAAGCTGTGTGCCAAGTTTCATCGAAATCCAGTCTACAGTTTTCAAGAAATAGCGCGGAAACGAATATCACTCTGTATGTATATGGCTAAAACAGTCAGGGGCAGTAACTCTAAATTCGGCGGTCGAACCGAGTAACCCCGACGATATGCGCATGTCCACTTTGTAGTGAAGCTGTGTGCCAAGTTTCATCGAAATCCGGTCTATAGTTTCCAAGAAATAGCGCGGAAACGAATATCACTGTATGTATATGGCTAAAACACTCAAGGGCAGTAACTCTAAATTCGGCGGTCGAACCGGGTAACCCCGACGATATGCGCATGTCCACTTTGTAGTGAAGCTGTGTGCCAAGTTTCATCGAAATCCAGTCTACAGTTTTCAAGAAATAGCGCGGAAACGAATATCACTCTGTATGTATATGGCTTAAACAATCAGGGGCAGTAACTCTGAATTCAATGGTCGAACCAGGTAACCCCGACGATATGCGCATGTCCTCTTTGTAGTGAAGCTGTGTGCCAAGTTTCATCGAAATCCGGTCTATAGTTTCCAAGAAATAGCGCGGAAACGAATGTCGGACGGACGGACGGACGGACGGACGGACGGACGGACGGACGGACGGAAGGACGGACGGACATGGCAAAAACAATATCCCCCCCGAAAAATTTTTTCGGCGGGGGATAATAACTTCCATTTTGTGATTTATGGCAGTTTTTGAAGTGGATCGCCATAAAATTTTGTTATTTGGGAAAGGGTTAAGCAAGTACCCACTTTGAGGAAAACAAGGAAGATTTAGGGCTTTTGAATTATTTTATTTCTTGTCATGTCTTGTAGCTGCAGCTAGTGTTCAAAGTATTCCATAATAATATCTCTGTCTCCTTTAAAATATATTAAAAGCAATGCCTGCAGCTATAGACAGGAAAATAATCTGAAATAAGACAGAATTTGATGTAGAACATCAATGCACAGCAAAAAAATGCTTTCAGCAAAACTGGTAACTTGGAAGAGCAACAATATGAATGCCATACAGGATTGTTTGTGAAACACTAGTAGTCCCAAGCCCCTTTTATACAATAACCATGACATTGATCAAAAGCTTTGACTTTGGTACTGAAAAAATTGAAATAAGAAGAGACAATGTGCACACTGATGAAATTAACCCTTTCCCAAACAAGACCTGGTTTTGACGCCCTAGATAGAATATGCATGGCAAAACATTGTGGCAACCTTTTGCCTCAATATTTTCTGTGCTATTGGACAGACCTATCTAAAATTTTGCTGTCTAGTAACAGATTCAAGAGGAGAGAAATCATTGCACATTGGGGAAAAAATACTTTATCAATGTAACATCAGTGCAAGGGAAAGACAGATCTAGGGGTCAAATGACATTGGGAGTTTAATCTTAATCAATTCTGACTTGGCTGACTAAGTCCATCTGTTATATAATCAGTCTGCTGTATTTTTCACTTATTTATGCTACGGTCACAATGTGAAACTCAGCCGCGGCCACCGCACCATTTTTTGACTATCGAATTCCTAAACTTGGGTTCCAAGCCCAAATTATGGCTTAAAATGCATTAAATATATCTTCGTTGTAAATGCAAAACCTCATATGTCGATTGGTAAGATTTTCAAAGTACAAACTTACGTGCCCTGTGTAGACGATTGTCGCAGGTTTTGAGATATTTTGACTGATCAGTATTATTGACACATTATTTGTGAACAGTATGTCTAAATTTCAAGTAAGACATTTCAGTTTGGGAAAAGTTACTAGACTTTTTTTCCCTCCCCTTTAAAATTTTCCAAAACCGAGATACGAGGTTTTGCATTTACAACGACGATATGTAACTTTAAACTAAATTTATATAGCCAAATTTAATTTTCGGCAAATGCCGGGGTGGGGGAGGGGGGGTGGGGGGGGGGGGGTTCCGGACCCCTCGACCCACCCCCCCTCTAGATCTGCCCATGATGTGTGTCCTCCACTGACAGAATTGTTCTCTTAACCCTTTCCCAAACGACAACATTTACCGGTACACAAAATATAGCACAGAAAATATTGAGGCAAAAGGAAAAACTGCCAGTTATCAGCAGTTTCTTTTTTTGTCTCAATGTTTTGCCAAGCCTTTTCTAATAGAGACATCAAAATCCGGTCTTGTTTGGGAAAGGGTTAATCAAGCCTTGCTGATTCAGCTCATCAGTAAATCAGGCAGATATCAGGTTTCATTAGTTTGCCAAATGATTGTTGTTCATGCAAAGAAAATTGCATACAGTCATGCAAATCCATGCTTCATTTTCTCTGCATCATTGTGTAAATCCCATTAGGGTTGGAATACCTTAAATAAAGTTTTATAGATGATTAAGATTTATCAGCATTATTCCCCTCTTCTCCAATATTCAACATACATTTCCCATAATTATTAAGTTACCTTTGATTTCATTCTCTGCATCAGCTTGGAGTTTGGTAAAGTCCACTAACTTAACTTGTTGTTTGGGAATGGGTTAAAATAGCACTTGAATAAGATTTCAATAGAAGCAAAGTATGTACTATTTTGAGCTAATTTGAAGTCTGGTTATTCAATTAGTGGGATTCTTGTACATTCATGTATTAATTGAATAAAGAAGACATCTGTTTGAATTAGCCTGATCTAATGACTCTCTCTCACACAAACAAAACATTTTTTCCCTAGCCCACTCTCATGCAGCAAATGATCATCATCATTGACCAAGCACTAATCACATGGCAGATTAACACATTACCTGACGGCAGAATTTGGACTCGTACAAATTCAAAGATGTTGCAGACGACAATATAAATCGAATGAAGTTTAATACCTTTTGGACTTTTGCACAGAAAATTTTGTGGGAAATGAAGAAATTGCTTGTCACAAGCAGTTTCTTCATTTTCTAAAATGTTTTCCAAAGCCATTATCTTGTAGAAGTCAAAAAGAGTTCCTGTGTGATAATGGGTTAACATTTGCAAAACAGCAACCCTAAGAAAATTGTTGGGGTTAAAAGAATTTTGTTAGGAGATGGTGAATAAAGACACAGAGCAGAGCTTTTTAAAAAGAAATAGAGTGTTAAAACACTAATTTTATAAAGTTGCGGAAGAGTGCAAAATCAAATTCAACATTTGCAAAAAGTTTGCTGTCGGTGTGAATTTCATTTTATCATTTCAAGTAATTTCAATTGCAGAAGAATTTTCTTTATCTGCAATTACAGAAAATTCAATTTTTTTGCAAATTCTGACTGATTAATTCCAACTTTTTGCAGTTCTTTTTGCACATTATACAAAAATCTAGGAATTTAAATTTTGGCATCAATCTTTTTATTCACCTTTTTTTCAAACTCAATACCCTTGGTTTTAGCACATCGTCGTTGTAAATGCAAAACCTCGTATCTCGTTTTCGGAAATCTTTAAAGGGGAAGGAAAAAAGTGTAATAACTTTTCCCAAACTAAAAGGTTTTACTTGAAATTTAGACATAACCTGTTCATAAATAGTTAATCCGAGTCTTCTCTGATGTAAATACGCTCTTTGATATTTTGAATTTTCGCTATGTACATCAGAGAGCGTTGCTCTTTGAAAAAATCAAGAAGTTCGCAACAAATTGTTGCGCATCGTTCACCGTCCGATCTTAAACGCTATCGTTAAAACCCCTGATGATTTCGATCAATGAACCATTTATTGTCATACATGTTGAAAAATTTACTGCCAAAAAGTATTTCTAAAAGGTTTATAGGCAATGTTTTTCAACAACCCTCACCTGAGCAGCCTTTGTTTACCTTGACCTTCCATTCAAAATCAAAGGTTATACTCTTCCAGCAGGCCGATTTGAAATGAAATTTTTGGTCAGGTATGACAAAAAAATATTTATTGATCTATACCCTACAGTGTTTTACCGAGTGATTCGATATGATACACAAAAACAAAGCTTCACTACTTGTAACGTTACCGAGCTTTCCGCTGTATTCAAAGAGCAACGCTCTCTGATGTAAATAGCGAAAAATCAAAATATCAAAGAGTGTATTTACATCAGAGAAGACTCGGATTAATAAATAGTGTGTCATGAATACTGATCAGTAAAAATATTTCAAAACCTACATGAATTGTCTTAATTGAGCACAAAAAGTTTTACTTTGAAAATCGCAAAAATCGACATACAAGGTTTTGCATTTACACCGACGACATATTTGTCACTATTCTTATCAAGATTAGAGTCTGGCTTTTCAGAAATAAAGATTGAACTTGCTTCTTATATTCTGTGTATTACATGTATATTGTCTTCTCAAGAGTCTGACTTCTTCACTGAAATTTTCTTCATAAAAGCTTTCTTTAAATTGTAGACCTTCTGTTTTCCTTAAGATTTGTTTTCTGCAACAACTTTAAATTTGGACTGTTTTAACCCGTTCCCAAACATTGACGCTTTTTGACGCCTTTCAAGATAAAAGCTTTGGAAAACATGGAAAATGAAGAAATTGCTTGTGACAAGCAATTTCTTCATTTCCCACATTTCCAAACAGATAAAAAAATGTATAATTTTATTTGCTTGAAATTGTCGTCTGTATCATCTTTAAAACTGGAAGTCCTAAAATTTGCCATCTGGTAATGGGTTAAAAGCAGGCACATTGGAACACTTCATGGAGTTATGGTTTGTAGTACTCTCTTATGAACAGAGCACATTATCTCTACATCCCATTTCGATAGAATGAGCTCTGTTCTCGCGGGGTCATTTCACGTCTAATCTCAGGGCCTTGGCGGGATTTCAGTATCCAATCGTTGGCGATACACAACAAAACAATTAAAAAAGCTGATACAAACTTTCATTGGCTGACGCTTCAAATTACCGGCTTCAGCCAAAAATAGAAGCGACGTAATGTATACGTAATCAAACAAGATAAAACTGAATGATTTTGATTCGATAATTCAAATGTTACCGGCTTCAGCCAAAAATAGAAGCGACGTAATGTATACGTAATGATCATGCAAGATAAAACTAAATGATTTTGATTCGATAATTCAAATGGTGAGCTATAATTAGATTATGACGACCAAATAGGCTGTTGGCGTACCGAAAACTGCAGAGGTCATATTTGATGGTTTAATCAATAGAGCTCGGCAATGGAGAGTAGGTGTGTAGGGGTACTCACTGATTCAAAGTAATTGGACCCCTCCCCTCCAATAATTTTTCCAGTTTTAGTTATTTTAGTATCTTATGATGATTCCAAAGGTATGATTTAAAAAGATTGTTTTCACCTAGATGCAAATTTCATTTAGCCTTTAGAGTCCCCTAACACCTACTTAAGCTCCTTAAAGGAACATTTCATTCCAATTTCAATTTTTTACAGTACCATATGTCTTGATGCCAAGATTGGCCATTCTAATGAGTATAAATACTATTAGTTTTTATAGGTTGTTGCCAAAAATTAAGCGAGAAACACGCATTTAAAGTTGAGACATAATCGATAAATTGCATACAAATCCGAACTGTTGTCCACAACAATTTGAACATTCAATTTTAACACAAAAATATAAATTTCTCGTAAACGGCGCAATATTTTGGCTTGAAATTTTCAGAATTTTCATAAGGATATATGCTCTTTCAGATAAAATCAAAGTAAAATTTATGACAAAAAATTCTGAAATGTCACTTTAAATGCAACATGCTATTGATCAATTCATAATATGATAACTTTGGGGGGGGGGGGGGGGGGGGGACATCACGCATCCCCCATCCCCTCATGTGAAACTGAATTTCTTAAGGATCTGAAAACCGTCTAGAGGAATATGTGTCATAACAATGCCCTTCTTATAAAGGTTTCGGGATTCAGGGAAAAAACCTTATATTTAGAACACACAATCTTCAATTTGGTCCCAAAATAGGAAGTTACCAAAATAAGCCTTCATTGGTGTACATAATTCAGGGATCAATTCAGTGAGAGTTTTGTCTCATGATTTCACGCATCCCCCATCCCCTCATGTGAAACTGAATTTCTTAAGGATCTGAAAAGCGTCTAAAGGAATATGTGTCATAACAATGCCCTTCTTATAAAGGTTTCGGGATTCAGGGAAAAAACCTTATATTTAGAACACACAATCTTCAATTTGGTCCCAAAATAGGAAGTTACCAAAATAAGCCTTCATTGGTGTACATAATTCAGGGATCAATTCAGTGAGAGTTTTGTCTCATGATTTCTAGCTTTTCTGTATAAATATATTGATGCTTTTGAAAGAAACCTTTGTAACTACAGCTTATAACAAGCTGTAGTTTTAAGGTTTTTGTTGAAAATTAAGCAAAGATACAGATAAAGAAATGATTTTTGTACAATTGTATATTTAAGCATAGAAAATACTGATGCAAAAGGAGAAAATGTGTGTTATCATCATTTTCTCATATCCAAAAGCTTATAACCATTTAATTCCCAAACAAGACCTGGTTTTGATGTCCCTTATAGAAATGGCTTGGGAAAACATTGAAACAAAAGAAGAAACTGCTGATAACCAGCAGTTTCTCCTTTTGTCTCAATATTTTCCATAACATATTTTACACAAATCCTATCTTTGATAACATCGATTTTGTCATTTGTGGCAGTTTTTGAAGAGGATCATCAGAAAATTTTGTCGTTTGGGAAAGGGTTAAATGGTGAGGTGTGTCAAAAGGCCTTACTGTATGGGAAAGGGTTAGTTCAAAAACAAAACAGGTAACTTTTTAAAGGGACATTTCATTCCAATTTCAATTTTTTAAAATATGTCTTGATGCCAAGATTGGTTATTCTAATGAGTATAACTACTATTAGTTTTTTGAAGTTGTTGCCAATAAGCGAGAAACACGCATTTAAAGTTGAGACATAATCGATAAATTGCATATAAATCCGAACTGTTGTCCACAACAATTTGTTCAATTTTAACACAAAAATATGAATTTCTCGTAAACGGCGCAATATTTTGGCTTGAAATTTTCAGAATTTTCATAAGGAAATATGCTCTTTCAGATAAAATTAGAAGTAAAATTTATGACAAAAAATTATGAAATGTCACTTTAAAATAAGAAGAAACTACAAAATAATTGCAAGTTTTTTTTCAATTGATGCAATTTGCATTTTTATGCAGAACCTAGTTTTCTGATAGAAAAAGCCTAGGAAACATGCAGAGAAGTTTTTCAATCATTATGTAAATTTTGTATGACCCGGGGCCTAACATCTAAAATTTCAATTTATTTCTTTGAAAATCCGATTTTATAACTGTGACACACACAACATGTAATGCCCTTCAGCATACTTTTGAATTATCTTTTGAGAAAGTATCTAATCCTCTCCAAAACAGGTCCGTAGGAACAGGGGGGGGGGGGGGGGGGGGGGGCTAGGGGGCTAAATTAAGCCCCCCCAATGTTGACCAAAAATGCCAAATTTTCTTAATTTTACACTGAAAATTTTGGGAAAATTCAAATTAGCCCCCCAATATTTGCGACAATGGCTTTAGCCCCCCCCCCCCCCAAATATGAAATTGCTTCCTACAGGCCTGCAAAACATGATCTGCAGGTGTCAATGTCTCTCATAGGATTGCCTTGGGAAAATATTGAAGCAAAAGAAGAAACTCTTGATAATCAGCATTTCCTCCTTATGACTAAATATTTTCTTTTCTATATTATTCACAAATTTTAGCATTTTTAGTGTCCATTTTGTCGTCTGCGTCAGCATTAAAATTGTGTTGTTTGAGAAAGGTTTATTGGAAAAGGGGTCTTAATTTATGGCATTTTGAACTACCAAAGTACAGTCTGATCTGGATCTGTGCTACAATTGACTATAGTTGCTACAGCTACCATGGCAGTGTAGCAGATTTGTTTTCCAGAATATAGCTAGTTATTTCCTGTCTACAAAATTAATATTGATTGAAAAGGAGAAAATGCTAGTCATCAGTATTTTATCCTTTCCTTTTTTCATGTTTTCTCGAACATCTACTTTTCATGACATCAAAACCAAAAACGTTAAAAAGCAGGCAGAACTAAGGTTCTATAGTGGTCTAAAATACCATAAGGTCATCTTTTCCATGATCCCTTATCAATAAAATTTTGTGCCAGCAGACCGATCTAACTCTTTCCAAAGCAACCATTTGTTTTGCCGTCACAATAGAGGAAGCTTGGGAAAACATTGAGACAAAAGAAGGATATGCTAATAACCTGAATGTTTCTTTTGTACTTTACATTCCAGAATACAGACTTTCCATTTCCAGTCCCATTTATATTTCTTGTATGCAAAATTGTTCAATTAGAAAAAGTCTTAAAATTTTGTCATATGAGAAAAGGAATAATTGAATTCTGTATGCCAATCATTTAATTGCATGCAGCAGGAACTGTTGAATTCTGAAATTATTTTTGAAACAAATTAATTCCTTTCCCAAATAATATCTGGTTTTGACATCCTGATCAACTGTACAGGCTTTGAAAAACATTGAAGCAAAAGAAGAAAATGCTGATAATCAGCATTTTCTGCTTTTGCATCAATATTTTCTGTGATATTCTGTATGCAAATCACATCTTTATCAACATACATTTTGTCATCTGTAGCAACTTTCAAATGGGATTTGCAGTCAAACATTTTGACATTTGGGAAAGTGTTAAAGAATTGAAAGATGATAAATTTTAATTTCTCTGGTAATAAACTTTCGATTTTCAGAGACTTTATTTTCTTTCTGGCTATAATACTTTCATTCCAAAACAATAATTGTCAAGAAATTAACTCATCAAAAAATGTAAACATTTTGTTGCACACAATAATGGCTTTGGAACACATTATGGAAAATAATTTAAGACAGAATTTTGCTTGTGACAAATAAAGAGATTTTTTAGGAAAGGGCTAAGACTATAATCATGAACTTCAAGAACTACTGATGACATTAATTTGTCTAAGGTAAATCAAATCAGACTATATCAATATTGGTCAAGACAATATTTTACAGCAAGATAAATGATATGTTTTTGGCGTTATCTTGCTACAGTCAGAATAAAATCAAACTTCCTATTGCTGTATCAGTATATCATTTTTCTGTCATGAAAATTTCAAAACAATTGAAGGAAAGGGGCTAATTATCAGACCCTAAAGTTTACCAAGAATAATAAATGCTTAAAAGTATATATTTCTCTCAGATTGCTCCATTCTGCTGGACTATAATCAACATACTGTATTGGTTGACAGTCAATATTTTTACTGATATTATTTGACTTTATCTTGCCATAAGTCAGGATAAAATCAGATTTATTTGTAAAACTTCTTATTTCTGTATCAATTTGGCCTGCAAATATCCCGTATCTATAGGTTGTTAGTGCAAAGGTACTTACTGAAGATAAATAATGACAAATTCATTATGACTAGAGGGGCATGCAAAAACGGCTTATTTTCTTGTCCTTCCTCAATATTGAACTTTGGCAAGAATGTCATTTTGGCAAAATGATGCAAGCTGTGTCAAGTACTTTAAAAGCACCTTTATTTCTTGTCTGCATGCAATTAGGAACCATTTCTGTGACAATTGAATTTTTGACTGGCCAAACTTGAAAGCTTCTACTGGCAACAAAAAATATATTTTGATAGAGCTAGGAGTTAATGTACAATATAGACATGAAAATATTGCTGATTTTTGGCATTTTTTTTTTTCTTTTGCCCAATCTTTTTTCAATCCTTTTCTACAATGGACATTGTAATTATCCCATTCCTACACAATGACGCCTTTTGACGCCCTACAAGATAAAGGCTTTGGAAAACATAGAGGAAAATGAAGAAATTGCTTGTGACAAGCAATTTCTTCATTTCCCACAATGTTTTCTGAACAAAATTACAAAAAAATGTAAAATTCCATGCAATTCAAATTGTCGTCTGCAACATCTTTGAAATTAGAATAGTCCAAAATTTTGTTGTCTGGGTTAAACACCAAATATTTTTTGGAAAAGGATACAGAGCACCTGGTAAACAGTAAATGACATCAATTTAAGGACGAAGCAAACTTGATTTTTTTCTCTTACCAACAGTAGTATCATATTTTATGGGGGAAGTTTTGCTAATTTATGCATAGATTAAATTTTCATATAATTTCCATATTACGGTTATCAAATTCACTCAAGTATGAATTCACTACAAATAGGTTTCTTTACAAGTTACAAACTAGACAACAAAATATAGACTGAAATATTGAAGATGAATGGCTTTTTCATCATAAAAAATTCACTCAGGCTTCGACATGGAGCTCATCGATGAATAATATGGTTGAGATTATAAATTCAAAATGCTACCAGCAGGTTGCAGCTCCAAATAATTTAGCAAAGACACAGCTTCAAATTAGTCATAAAATAGATTGGATTCAGTTATATTGCCATGTTTTTCTCTATGCTTCAAATGCAAGAGGGATGACATGGTAAGTCTAAGGATTCAAAACCATGCTGAGGAAAATGGCTGAATTATTAATCTAATATTAAAGACCTATGTCTTATTGTGGACTAATGGTTTTGATCTGAAAGAGTAGATCAGGGTCTGTGCGGGTGTTGGGACTCTGACCAGTGACCCATGTGTTGCCACTGTACATCTATACTAGAAAAGAAAGTTAAAGATTGACCAGCAACTTGTATGACCAGAAACTGCAATGCACAAAGGGTTGACTACCTTAAAGTGGTTTTCATTTAAGTGCTCTTAATCTTTAAGATCTACAGTTAAACAGATTTAATTAATGGTATTTTAGTGCAGCAAATAGTGTGCATTACAATTCAATTAGAACTATTTACAACCTTTTAACTATGATCAGTGAAAGTTTGACTTATCAAATCATTCTCGTTTTGATCTTTAGACTATTCAAATGAGTACCCACAACAGTTTGAGTTTATTGGGGTTTTAAGCCAATCTCAACTGCCAGGGTCATATCTCAGAGGCTGGAGCACCTAACCATGGATTCCTGTTGTTTCTCAAATCAGAACTACCACAAAACCCTTACCGAGCCTCCAGGTGCTTGCCCACTTAGGTTAACAATTTCAAACCCATCGGTGGGTGATAATTTTGTCAGAAAGGGTATTTGCCGTGGCCAGGTATCAAACCCGAGACCTCTCGAATGAGAGGCAGATGCTCTACCAACTGCGCTAAGGCCGCGGCCTAGTACTCACAACAGAGGGATTAGAATTGATGTTATAAATTTAGAATGCCTTTGCCACTTTCCCTGTTGCTCTGCTGGGATACCTTGCTTGCATTACTATCAGTTGCTGAAAGCTAATTATCTTCACACAAAGGTGTTTTGAATGCTGAAAAACAGTAGTGTTGCTGACATGTAACAGTTTAACCCTTTCCCAAACAAGACCTGGTTTTGACGTCCCTAATAGAAAAGCCTTGGGAAAACATTGAGGCAAAAGAAGAAATTGCTGATGATCAGCAATTTCTCCTCTTGCCTCAATATTTTCCGTGTTATATTGTACACAAATTTCATCTATAGTAACATTTATTTTGTCATTAGCAGTAGCTTTCAAGTCACAATCCCCAAAAAAGGTCTTGTTTGGGAAAGGGTTGACCCATTCCCAAATGGTAAAATTTTAGACTGTTTTGATGTCAAAGCTGCTACAGACGACGAAATTATGGCTGTGGATAAAGATAGGATTTGTGCACAATACAGCACACAAAATATTGAGGCAAAAGGAGAAAATGCTGGTCATCAGCATTTTCTTCTTTTGCCTCAATGTTTTCCAAACCTTTTCTGTTGGTAACATCAAAACTCGTTCTTATTTGGGAAAGAGTTAATCTTAATTCCAAACATTCCAGCTTATTTTTTTATCAGTGGACCATTTTGATAGCATTGTTTAAGAGTTATGTAAACAAAGACTGGATTTTGAAACACAAACTGCTATCAAATCCCAGCAACCCTGATATTTTGTTCAACGACAACTTTATCTTTTGTCATTTAAGGCCTGAGGTGCATTCTTTAGAGCAAGATTTCTTGAGATATCTTGAAATTTCTTAAGATGTTTTAGGATAAAGCGCTCTTTTGAGCAAGATTTTTAAGACGATCACTGGGAGCCGCCATTGCTCTATACTTCTTTTGGAACCCCTCGGTAAATTCTGTAGAATCTATATGGGAAAGAATTGACTGAGTTGTTCCGAATGCTCCATGATTCATAAACCGCAGAGTTCTGAAAGCTCCATACTTCATACAAATGACGTCATGATGACGTCATTTGTATGAAGTATGGAACATTCGGAGCACCTCGCTTAAAATCTCGGTCTCAAAAATGCTGTATCAAAAACATCTTAAGATATCTTAAAAAATCTTGCTCTAAAGAACACACCTCTGGCCACATACACCATTCTGCATCCACATCATGACCGGAGTATGTCTAAAACATGGTGACTGTGCAGTATGATTTTGGATGTGATGTGCACATGATATGGACACAGAATTGTGTGTGACCGGGCCTTAATATCAGCTTTAAAATCTAGTAGAAATTCTATAGACAAAAGTTGAGAGGGATACTATACTACCTTTGCCCAGGATCAAACCCAGGACCCTATGGATAAGAGTGCAGAGTGCCACCAAGTGCTCTATGGCTTCCTGTCTTTCCTTGGCTGTCAAAATTTATTATCTAGCATAGGCCATCCTTTTCTTCAGAAAATGTCAAATGTCACAGTAATACGTAAATATTTCTTAATAAATGTCAAGAGACTTCCTTTTTGACATCTTTGTGCAAAAATTAGTATCATAAGACATGAAGATAAATTTTATCTTTTCCCAAGCAAGCCCTGGTAGTTTTGAGGGCACTATTTAATATAAATTGCTTATAATTCAAAAATTTAATCAATGTGAAAAGTGCTGATGAGCACAATTTTCTCCTTTGCCGAAATAATTTCTGTGCTTTATTGTACAATTTTACATTAAATCCACTCCCTATCTATATATATTATGTCATCTACATCAGCCTTCGAATTCCAAGTCTTAAAATAAAATCTCTATTTCATTTAGAAAAGGTTTAAAGCTATGGACCATTATTTGCATTGTTTAATTTTTGTTGCAGCAGTGATATGCAATATGTGCAAATATATAATCTGTAAATTTTGTCTCATCATAATTATTTATAGTGTGTCACAGCTGTCATTTCTACAGCCATCAAATTAGAGGGACTATTAAAGGACAGGGACAGGGGGAATATTAAGAAGGAAATGAAGGCAAAGACAGTCAGTACAACAGAAATTGAAAGAGGAATCCTATTCATGAATCTCGATGAAAGAATCACCAACTTTATAGGCTTGAAACTATATGGTGAGCCACTACAATTTGTACTGGTATATATGACTATCAGAAAATGCACTCAATAGTCAAGCCTGCAAAAAAGCGTAAATAGCCCATTCCAAGAATCAACTTTCAGATTTGTCTGTTTGATTTGATGATGTTTACAATGTATAATATGACTATCAGAAAATGCACTCAATAGTCAAGCCTGCAAAAAAGCGTAAATAGCCCATTCCAAGAATCAACTTTCAGATTTGTCTGTTTGATTTGATGATGTTTACAATGTATAATATGACAATCAGAAAATGCACTCAATAGTCAAGCCTGCAAAAAAGCGTAAATAGCCCATTCCAAGAATCAACTTTCAGATTTGTCTGTTTGATTTGATGATGTTTACAATGTATATATATGACAATCAGAAAATGCACTCAATAGTCAAGCCTGCAAAAAAAGCGAAAATAGCCCATTCCAAGAATCAACTTTCAGATTGGTCTGTTTGATTTGATGATGTTTACAATGTATATAATATATGACAATCAGAAAATGCACTCAATAGTCAAGCCTGCAAAAAAAGCGAAAAAAGCCCATTCCAAGAATCAACTTTCAGATTGGTCTGTGTGATTTGATGATGTTTACAATATTTGACAGCTGCCATTTTGCACCATTAAAACATTTCCCAACTCTCACCCTAAAGTCTGGATTAAACCTTTCCCAAATGGCAAGGATTTCGGATATTCTACTTTGAGAACAGCTGCATTTGACAAAACAGATGTTCATAAAAATAAAGAAGAAATTGCTAGTTATCAGCAATTTCTTTGTTTGCCTCATTTTCAATTATAAGCTTTCCCCGTTGGGTTGTCCAACAGTCTTATTTATTTATGTCCTTATAAGAAAAGGCTTTGAAAGACATTGAGACAAAAGAAAAAAATGCTGATAACCAGCATTTTCTCCTTTTGCTTCAATATTTTCTTTACTACAGTGTGCACAATTTCTATCTTTATTCACACCCATCTTATCACCTGCAACTGTTTTCAAATTAAACCAACCTAAAATTTTGCCATTTCCGAAAGGGTTAGATTCTCAGGCTAAGAAGAAGGCCAGATGATCCCATGTGAAATATTTGTGTTGACGTGTGACCTTATTGTCTGGAAGCAAACTCTCTAGATTAGTCTGTATAAACACTGGTTTACCAAGATGAGTACAAACAGGGCTATACACACTCACACCAACTTAGTTGGTGTGTCATTGCTGCTATGATTTAA
The DNA here is from genome assembly GCA_963680895.1 of Fragum sueziense. Taxonomy (NCBI): domain Eukaryota; kingdom Metazoa; phylum Mollusca; class Bivalvia; order Cardiida; family Cardiidae; genus Fragum; species Fragum sueziense. The sequence continues at coordinate 21,532,180 of OY804597.1, forward strand.
TTAATATTTTGTAAGGAAAGGAAATTCTGATTTAATTTACAGATTTAGAGAAAGTGCATCCCTTATTGCATCTGCATCAAAATCTGTATGAAGAGAATGGATAGATAATTCATAAGGTACCGGTAGTCCATCCCTATTGAGATTCACATGGCAGGAAGTTCTTAGATAGCATTGTAAAAATTCACCCTTGGAAAGTGCCGACTGTTTTATAACTCGCAAAATGTCTGCCGTACAGATCTGATATATCAGTAAAATTAACAATATCCCGCATAAAATGCTGCTGTTGCATAAATCTCAACAGGGGTGTATTACCTAAAACTGGACTTATTGTCACTCTAACTTAAGCAAAAACATTGTGACATGATCTTGACATCACAAATTTAAATATTATAGTATCAGGATCAAATTTGGAAAACAAATGGATTGGTGCTCCATTAATGTCTGACTCAAATCATACTTCATTTAATCAGTTAAGATATACAAATGATATAAAATATTTGACATGTTTTTAGTGCATTTAGAAGTTCAAGGTTCGATACCCGGCCATGGCAAATATCCTTTCTGACTAAAATGTCACCCACCAAATTGCTTTGATATAATTGTATAATATATTGTTAACCTATGTGGGCGACCAGCTGGAGGCTCGGTTAGGATGTTGTGGTCGTACTGGTATGAGAAACAACAGGAATCTATCGTTACGTCTCCAGCCGCACGATATGACCATAGCAGTTAAAACGGCGTAAAACTTCAATTAACTAAACTAAAACTAGCTATGCAGTCAAGAAAAGGATTATAAAGGCAGCTTCACAGGTCAGGGAAAAAATGTTGTACAAATCAATCTTGTTCAAAGGCTTCATTAAATATTAACAGACAATTCATATTTTTTTCTGTAGATAATTACCATGTTTAGGCCGACAAAACGAAGGTAAATACTGCCTTATTGAAGAGGCGGTTTGTAATTTTCTACTACATTAATCAAACAACATGTTCGTTCATCTTTGTATTGAAACTTTATTATCCTTGATATGAAGAATATTTTACTAAAAACTTTTATGCAGATGGAAAAGAACCATACAAATTTAATTTTTGTTTTCCTAAACGAGGGCCGCAGGGTGGTTTTGACATCCCTATCAGATATGGCTTGGGGAACATTAAGGCAAAAGAAGTAAATGTTGATAGGCAGCATGTTCTCCTTTTGCCTCAGTATTTTCTGCGCTATATTGGTGGCCACGCCTTTGGCACACGCAATCCTGAAGGTGAAAGGATACTGGAGTATGCAGCTGCAAACGACCTAGTGATAGGCAACTCTGTGTTCAAGAAAGGCCAAAGACATCTGGTTACATTCCATTCTGGAAACTGCAAATCTCAGATAGACTATGTCCTCTACCGTAGATCCTTCCGTAAGCATGTTTCGAATGTGAAGGTCATTATCAATGAAGAGTGTGCCCCACAACACAGGCTAGTGGTCTGCGATTTCAAAGTACAGGCAGCCAACAAAAGTAAGCACAAGTTCACCCCAAGAATCAAGCTGTGGAAACTAAAAGACACTACCAAAAAGGAGGAATTTGCTCTTAGCTTTGCCGCAAAGATCTGTAAGACCACAGGGACAAATGTGGAGGAAAAGTGGAAAGTTTTGAAGGACAGCCTACTTGAGACTGCAATTGAAGTGTGCGGGGAGTCTTCCAATCACCAATGGCACAAAGAGACCTGGTGGTGGAACAATACTGTGGAGGAAGCAGTAAGAGAGAAGAGAAGGTGTTACAAGGCATGGAAGACGGGTGGAAGCAGGGAGGATTATAACGCAGCCAAACGCATTGCTAGACGAACAATCCATACTGCCAAACGTGAAGCTGAGCAAGAGGCGTTCAAAGATATAAACCCCAAGTCAAATGACATTTACAAACTAGCCAAACAGTTGCGCAAAGATAACCAAGATGTCATTGGAGAGAAACCAGTCAGAAATGATGCAGGTGAGCTTTGTCTCGATGACAAATCAAGGAAGGTTGCTTGGAAACAGCACTATGAGAAGCTGTTAAATGTTGAATTTCCATGGAATCCAGACGAACTATCTGATGAGCCCCCTGTTGAGGGACCCTGTATCAAGATCACCACAGAAATGGTGGAAAAGGCCACCAAGAAGATGGCCCTAGGCAAAGCAGCTGGCCCCTCGGGCATTGTGGCAGAATTGATAAAACCAACTGGCTCAACTGGTGCAGCACAGATAAGAGACCTTTTCCAAACAATCATACAGGAAGGCCAGATACCACAAGACTGGGAAGAAAGTTATATAGTCAGCTTGTACAAAGGAAAAGGAGATGCTCTCAACAGGGGAAACTATAGAGGCCTCAAACTCATAGACCAGGTTATGAAAGTACTAGACAGGGTTCTCAGCAGAATATTTTGAAGCCGTAGTGGCATTGGTAAACCTTGAAACACATCATGCTCATGCAAATAATAGTGAATAAAAACATAATGGGAAAAGAAGAAATTGCTCAATTTGAGCAATTTTTTCTTTTTCCATAATGTTTTTATACAGAGTTATTACATTTTATTTTATAAGAATGCATTATTTATCACTTTTTGACATGGAATATCTAAAAATGCCCTTATTTGGTGACCTTTTTGATGAAATTAAGCTGTGGGGTAGTTTTGAAGCTGTAGGGGCATTGCACTGATTTACATGAAGCTGTAGTGGGGCCGATACAGCTTATTGGGCTGGGGAGAACACTGCTAGAGCGTGTGGTTGAACAGCTAATAAGACAGCAAGTGAATATTGATGAAATGCAGTACGGCTTCATGCCAGGCAAAGGTACGATTGATGCCATTTTCATCATCAGACAGCTGCAGGAGAAACACATAGCTTCAAACAAACCTCTGTATTTAGCGTTTGTTGACCTTGAAAAGGCTTTCGATCGTGTACCCAGGAAGGTCATCTGGTGGGCACTGCGCAAACTAGGAGTGGATGAATGGCTCGTCAAGATCATACAGTCAATGTACTCCAACGCAAGAAGCAGAGCTCGTGTAGGTGACTCATACAGCGAAGAGTTTGAGGTCAAAGTAGGGGTTCATCAGGGATCTGTACTCAGCCCGCTTCTTTTCATAATTGTCTTGGAAGCCCTCTCCATACACTTTCGCACAAGCTGCCCATGGGAATTACTATATGCAGACGACCTAGCTATTGTCGATACCTCACTGGATGCACTTATAGCGAGACTTACAGACTGGAAAAAGGGTATGGAAGAAAAGGGCCTTAGGGTCAACATGAACAAGACCAAGCTGATGATATCCAACCCCAGTCAAGCTCCTGTGAGAGAGTCAGGAAAGTTCCCATGTGCCGTATGCCTCTCTGGAACAGGACAAAACTCTATCTACTGCAGCAGCTGCTCACATTGGGTTCATAAGAAATGTAGCAGTATCAAAGGCCCGCTTAAACCCGATCCGGGTTACAAATGCCCTAGATGCACTGGAACCATCACACCAAATGTAAGCAGCACCCCAACAGAAATTACCATTGGACAGGATAAACTGGAATTTGTACCAAGTTTCTGTTACCTAGGTGACACACTGTCAGCCAGTGGTGGATGCGAGTTAGCCGCAACAACGCGATGCAAGTCGGCCTGGAAGAAGTTTAGGGAGCTACTCCCCATCCTTACAAGCAGGAACCTCCCTATCACAACAAGAGGCAGACTTTATTCCATTTACATACGTCCAGTGCTGCTGTATGGATCTGAGACTTGGGCTGTATCCTCCAGCACCCTCAAGAAACTGCACAGGAATGAGAAGTCCATGTTAAGATGGATCTGCGGCATCAAGCCAGAAGACAAGGTAACACTTGAAACTCTGACCTCGCAGCTACACATTAGAGACCTGTCCAGTATCCTGAGGGCCAACCGACTAAGATGGCTTGGCCACGTTGAACGCAGCAATGGCTGGGTGTCAAAGGTTCGAACCATCAACGTACAAGAGAACAGATCGCGAGGAAGACCTAAGCTGACATGGGAAGAGATAGTAAGAAGAGACCGCGAGGACGTAGGACTAACAAATACTAATCCCTTCGATCGACAGAAATGGAGAGGGAGACTTCGTTCTAGACTTGGCAGCCAGGCCCCACCCTCCGAAGAGGACTAATCCACGGCCTGGATAAACTAAACAGGATGATGATGATGATATTGTACACAGAAATCAAAATAGATCAGCATCTTTTTTATTGTCTGCAGCTGCTTTGGCATTGGACCATCCTCACATTTTGCTCTTTGATAAAGGGTTAAGAACTAGCGGTAAAACTAGAAAGACCTGAAGGTCTTGAGTTGCTCTGCAGGTTCTTTTAATAGTTAATCAAAGTTTTGATTAGATTGTTCAATACATGTGGTTCTTAGAGCAAGAAGAAAAAGGAAAGGGCAGGGTTTCCAAAAACCCCAAAATGGGAGTTTTATACCCCCAAATTGAATCTTTTACCCCCAAATTTTGCCAGCAGCGTTCTATGTTTCTTATAGAGGGGGTGCAAACATGCTGAAAACCATAGTTTTTACCCCCAAATTTGAAAGTCAGTGGAATCACTGAGAGGGGAGGAAATTCCAGCTAAATAGGATGGTACTGGCAATGAAAACAGCTATATCATCCAATAAATTGCTCAATGAACTATCAAAACTTTAATTTCGTAAAGAAAGGCCAGTGGAGGCGGGGCTAATGAATGGAACAGCTCTGTCCAAAGCTACAAGAGTCTCTAGTTTGAATAATATTATCATTATTGAACATTCATATAGATTCACTGTCAGTCTAATTTTCGAGTGGGTGTCAAAATATTCACTGACCCGTCAAATCTTTAAGGACATTGGTCATTTCCAATATTAGTTTTATTATCATTGTCATAATCTCAATATTTCTCAATGGTTGACCATTCTTCATTTGTTGTGTCTACGATCTTCATTCAATAGTACAAGGAAGGGCAGACAATAGTCAAAATAACCTTGTTCTATTGGACAAACAAAACAAATTGATAGAAAAATTGTCAAAATGTTTAACTGATCTGAAGTGAAAACAAGTACTGAACACATTATGCAAGTGTGAAGTTTTTCTATACAAAACCAACAAGACATCCAGAGAAGAAAGATCATGAAGACAACCAGCATTTTCTCCTTTTCCTTCAATAATTTCAAAATATTGATCTAGTAGGGTTGCCTGAATTGGTCATTGTTTTAGAAAGGGTTAAAACTGATCGGATTGTAAAGGTTCATTTCCCCTAAATTATGTCCACTGAAGCCTGATTAAGCAAGGCTTTTAAGCTATACCTTTACTCAAACTATGTCCACTTTTTACCCTCCCTTCCTATATCAAGATAATTTTGAAAAACATTTTAAAACAAAAAAATAACATAAGCATCCATGGATTATCATTTCGCATCAATCTAAAATACACAAATGGTATCTTAGTTAGATATCTATAATGCAGTAACTGTTGTCTGACAACCAAGGGTACTCAAACGGGAACATCATCATTCTTTTACTATATTTGGGAGTTTGAGTTTATTGGGGTTTTATGCCGTTTTCAACTTCTATGGTCATATCGCAGCGGCTGGAGCACCTAACCGTGGGTTCCTGGTATTTCTTGCACCAATACAGCCACAATATCCAAACCGAGCCTCCAGCTGCTCTCTCATATAGATGATTCACACCCGTTGGTGAGAGACATATGACTTTTGTCAAATGTCAGAATGGATACTGACCGAGCCGGGGTTCAAACTCAAGACCCCTGGATTGACAGACTCCGACATAACCGACTGAGCTATCCGGGCTCGGCAACTATATTTGGGGATACAGTGTATGTCTATCGATCACTTGATTGATGATTAGATATTTTGATAGTATTAGCAGCAATTTTTCCAGTGATTTAGTACATGAGGTATTCCAAACTTCCTAGTGAATCATACTTTAGATAATAATTTGTAAATATCAGACTAATTAAACAAACCAATGTTATGTAAATATTTAGTCATCCGACATCATGATCAAGTACCGTACATGTACTGTAATCTATCAACAGCACTTGACAGAGATATGGCAAGATTTGTTCAGGAGAAAAAATAAGAGTGATTCCTTTGATTGATATCCTGATAAACCTCCCCTGCGAAAAAAGTTCAAGAGTGCACTTCTAGTTCTAGAACTGTTCAAGAACGTTCTAAAATGTTAAATGGCACTAGTAGACTACTAGTCTAGAACTGTTCTAGAACAGTTCTAGAAGTGCCATTTAACATTCTAGAACAGTTCTTGAACTTAAATGAACTTTTCGTAGGGGTTATGAACTTATGACAGGGCATAGATTTTAGTAAATCCACCGGGTCTAAAGGTGTAAAGGGTCTAAAGGTGTAAAAATCTTGTAGCGGCAATCATGACAGCTCAATAACATCTGATTAGTGTACTTTAATACATTTCGATTTTTTAAAAAAAACATTCTTTGAGCAAAATCTTGCTCACTAAAGATAATTACATAGGTTGAGGGTTAATGGTTGTATTAACATTTAAGCGAGTTTAAAATGTTAAACAGCCTTTAAACTCAATGAAAGAGATCTATTGAAATACTTGTCACTCAGAAGACAAGAGTTTATCTATAAAATGATCTATTGATCAATTATCTTTACGGTAAAAAGGAGATCTCTCCACTTTACAGCAAAATGAATGTTCAAAGTCCAATTATAGAAACTGAAAGGTTGATTAGATGGGGTTTAATTCTTGTCCTGCTGACATCTCAGCCAACGTGTTCAGCAAAGGTTTATTTTGAAATGGATAGAAATTCTCAAGATAAATCTGTAAAATGAGACCAATTAAGAGTGGGCGAGAGGTGCATGCCATTACCATTATCTTGAAATCCCCTTTCTCTTCTCTCTGCTCTTGGTTAAGACAAAGCCAAGATATAAAAGAATTATTTAACCCTTACTGTGCCAAGATGATTTAGAATTCAAAGCTTGATGCAGTAATAACAAAAGTAAATGAAATTAGAGATTTTCATTTCATAGGGCAGACAACATTTTGGGGTAAAGAAGAAAATATTGGTGCATGTTGTAAACACATAATCTTCTTTTCTTTCAATGTTTTCCAATCTTTTCTTCAAAAGGTCAAAATCAGTGATTTTCTGAAAAATGGGTTTAACCCTATCCTAAACCAAGACCTGGTTTGATGTCCATAATAAAAAAAAAAAGTTTGGAAAAACATTGAGGCAAAAGAAGAAAATGCTGATGATCAGCATTTTCTCCTTTTGTCAATGTATTTCCGGTGCTGTAAAGTACATCAGTTTGTTTTTAATGAAAGCCCATTTTGTTGTTTGCAGCAGATTTCCACCTAAAATTGTGTAATTTGGGAATGGGTTAAAAGAAAGCTTAAAGGGGGATTAACACTTAACATCTTGCAAATTTTCCAACAACTTCGTACAAAAAAATAAATATATATTATTAAAATATGGTCTTTACATTTCATATATGCCAAATCTTAGCTTTCTACCTTGTGTATTGGCTTAGATGTTGACGGATTTAAAACCCCATGATTTTTTGTCCCGGGGATAATATTTACAATAATGGAACATATGGGGTTTTAAATCCGTCAACATCCTAGCAAATACACAAGATAGAAAGCTAAGATTTGGCATAGATGCAATTTAAAGGCCATATTTTCATAATACATATTTATTTTGTACGAAGTTCTCGGCAAATTTGCATGATTTTAAGTGCCATTCCCCCTTTAAGATAATATAGAGCAGAGGTGTATCTAAATCACTTAATCATTGACCCAGCCCAAACTCTTATCTGAAGAGACAGATTATGCAACAAAAATATCATTGAACCCTTTCCAACATGTTAAATTTTTAGACTGATCCATCTTGGAAAAAGTTTAATCAGTAGGCAACAAGATAGTTTGTGTCAAAAGAAGAAAATATGTATGTTACTATAGTAACATGGATAACGTATTGGAATTTAAAAGTCAAATTTCTTAAAATCAGAAATTTCTTCTTTTCTCTTAATATTTCTGACTGAAACTTCCAACTTTATTTTGGAATACAAAACCAAGTTTTGATGATTTCATTTCACAACTTATTTATTCAGTAAGCGACATGAAACATTAAAAAAAAGGGGGGGGGGAAGTATCAACAGTTTCTTCTTTTGTCTCATTGCTTTAACAAGCCTTTTTTTAATAGGGACGTCACAACCAGGTTTTGTTTGGGAAAGAGCTAATTAAATTCAACACTTTAAAACATATAGTTTCCCAGGGGTATCAACCTGGCCAGAGAAAGCTTAAATCAGTGTGAAAAAAAAGAAGATATAAGCAGCCTTACTTAGTATTTTCTCCTTTTCCCCAAATATTTTCTTTTTTTAGGCCTAATAAAAAAATAGGTGTGTTTCGGGTTTCCCGACCCTACCTAGAAAATACCGCCGACCCTAAAGTTTTTTTCCCCAGTCGCCAAGAAAAAAATCGGGGATGTCCTTTTTGCGAACTGGAAGGGAAATTTCATGCGCCAAAAATAGAATTCTGTACTCGGTTGTAATTGCGACCCTACCGTAAAATTGAGAGAAATCGCGAATACAATTCGTTCATGGGAGATCAATAACACTTAACTGTAGGCTCGCCAACCGTTAGATACGAGATTTTTATCTCTGACTAACAACTTCCTTTGTTCGTATTACTCCGCGACCGGAAACCATTAATTGGATTACTCGGCATTATTCCTTCATGGTTGACCTTGACCTCACAATAATTTTCAACTCGGTAAGTTTTTGCGACTCAGGCCGCTATTTATCGAAACTTTATCAGAAAATTGAAACAATCGGATGCATATGATGTTGTGAAAGAAACTAATTTGATTTAAGTCTGGCTGTTAACTGAAATGACTGTGACTACCGATGAAATTGAAGAATCTTCGCGGAGGTTTTTTCAAAACGAAAGTAGAAAGACTTCAATCTCCGAGCCAGTAAAAAACGGCGATCGATTTGAAAAATAAATAAATAAAATCGAAGCCTGAAAGCAAATTAGCGCTGATCTAAATGAAAAATTGTTGCTGACAGGATTTCTTCTGATGCGTCCTGGCTATATCATGGCTAGAAATTGTCTGTAAATGTAAGTAAGGATACATGGATTGCCAGGACCATTTTGATTGTCTTGAGTCACACTTTCTTTTTACAATTCACATGTGATAAGCTAATTATTGTCTCCTACTGTGTAAACAAAAACCTATCTCAACATATTTCAGTTTTCACACTCAAATGTGTAAACCCAAATGTCAAAACTTACGAACTTACCACTTCTATTCAGCAACTTCCAAGTTAAGGAAGGGGTAAATGCAATAACTTTGTTAAATATTCCCCATTTTTTCTATAGCATTATACAAGTTTCCCCAAACTTAGGGTTGGGCATGATTTATACCCTTTCTACCAACATCCTTTGTCTTCCGCTTTATTCCCTGCGGTATTCGTATCATAAAGTTGGGCACTCACTGTCTTGGGCTGGCACTCATTGTTTCAAACCTACTTCAGATTTCAAAATGAAACACTGTATTTCCATTTTCTTTTTTGTTTCTTTATAATCCTGAAGTATAACTACAAACTGAAGTGAAAAAACATTGCATATTACATGTTGTTTTAATGCAAATGCATTCATTACAATATAATAGTCTGATCTAACATTCACAAAAAAAAAAAAAAAAAAAAAAAAAAAAAATCCCTACCTACCCTACCTAATTTTTTTGGAGTGGAAACCCTAAACACACATATTTTTTTATTAGGCCTTATCAATACTCCATCTTTGACAATTTACCAACATGTACCATTTAACACATTTAGAATTTCTTTTTGAGCTTGCAGCATAACCTGCATACCTTGCTATCCTTTGATAGATTTGTTAACAACTCAACATTCAGGGAAAAGGATAAAGTTTTGGTATTGTAGTTTATCCTTTCCCCCAATGCTTTTAATTGAATCTTGTGCAAGAAAAGAGAAAAAATAAGAAATACGAACCTGAAAGTCTGTTAAATTTTTCAGTTTGAATCTTTTCTTGCCATCCATTGTTTCTAACCAGAATATAACCACTAAAACAGGCAATGATTAGATACCCAAAGAGGATAGAATAGGCAACTTTATTGAAAGTTATTCGCATCGTTCATTTCGTCGTTTGATTAAAATCCGACCTTATTCTAATAAATAATCCTATTTTAAACGATTTTCAGACCAATCGGACATTCAATCTGTATGAATTACTCCATAATTTAGACAAGAAACGCTCACTAACACACGTCGGACTAAAAATGAAAGTGAAATCCACTTTCTGTCCAAACACCTTACACATCCATGGTCACGTGACTTGTGTTGACATACAGAAAAAATGGCGGCGCCCATGGACGACGTGTGTGAGATGTCAGGCGAAAAGAAGTACAAAATAGAGGTGACAGTCGTCACGGGATTTGAGGAAGTGGCCAAAGAGGAAGCAGAAGAGAAACTCGGGGTCAAAGTGTCAACAAAACAAGGTCGAATCAGCTTTGAGTTGCCTATAAATGACGTGAATAAGGTAATTGAAGCTGTAAACCGGTGTTAATTATTTGTACACACGTTCAATTAGTCCTATCCTTCATGTTTTGAACCCTTTGCACCTGTAGCCCTTTTCTAAACATCAAATTGTTGACACTTTTGGCACACAAAACTTGCTGTACTGTTCGATGCACCTTTATTTATAATTCGAGTTTTCTCTGATGAAATTCGATCTGATCAGCTGATATAGTGATAATTATGTTGGTGTCGCTCATTTACATAGGAGCACACTACTATTCCAAAACAAAGGAAAGTAGGTCATTGTAAACAATGGCTGTTCAGGTGAGTGTTCTTCAGACATTCCTTTGAACGCATTATTTTACATCGATTGGGAAGCAAGTTTCTTCAACTTATTTTAATCCCTCTCGATTGAGCTTCCTGGAAATCCACCAGTACTCGCGCCGAATGTGTGGGCCAATGAGAAGCCTTGAACAACCCCCACTACCGCTGATTGAACTCGGAACCTGTTAGTCGCAAGGCCGACGCTCTACCCCTCGACTACGGACACACAATGTTGTTGCAAAACATTGCCTTTAAACATTTTAGAAATACTTTTTGTTTTTAAAATTATCACCAGGCATGACAATAAATGGTCCACTTTTTGGTTTTAAAATTATCACCAGGCATGACAATAAATGGTTCATTGATCGGTATCATAAGGCCTTCTAAGGATAGCCTTTAAGATCAGACAGTAAACAAAGCGACACAACTTGTGTCGAACTTTCCTTTGTTTTTGAATGGTAGTGCTCTCTGATGTAAATGAGTGACATCAACATACCAAAGAGTGAATTTCGTCAGAGGAAACTCGGATTACCTTTTTTATAACCCAAGTTTTCTCTGATGAAAATTCGCTCTTTGATATTTGGATGTCGCTATTTACGACATCCAAAATATCAAAGAGCGAATTTTCATCAGAGAAGAATCAGATTACTATTTTACAGTTTACTCTGGCTGCATACATGCAGCCAGAGTAAACTGTAAAATAGTAATCTGATTAGATATATCTACCTTTGTAAACACACACCTTTAATCTTTGTTGAAATTTCTTTCTTTGCAGTATTTTATGTATGTACGCATCCAGATGTTTCAAATTAGTACCCTCAAGACAGGGTTTTGATTTCTTAAAATTCCTTTACCGGTACTTTCTCTCTGTAGTTCTTTATAATTTACCAGTTCCAATAGCTCAGTCAGCAACATCAGAGTCTGTCAATCCTGGGGTCGTGAGTTCGAACCACAGCTTGGCCAGTATCCATTCTCACATTTGACAAGAAGTCATTTGTCTCTCAAGCGTTTTTTCTCATGATTTTGGGAACGGGTAAGATTAGGCATGATTTTTGGAACCAGCCAGATTAGGCAAAATGCATAGTTTTCTCAGGAATTGGGACAAAACTATCATCACAGAATGCAAAAAGAATTCAATCCTTTGTACAAAATAATACATTTAAATGAACTGAAAGGAATTCCAGTCATTCTTGGATAGTTTAGCTTGACATATGAAAGGATTTGAGCAAATTTTCCTTTAAAAAAACAATTTTGAACTTTCAAATAGGGAAGTTTCTTTCCATATTTTGTGGAAAAATTACCCTTTTTGGCATTGGGAACGGACCCACAGGGGTTCTGAAATCTTTAAATTGGCTTCTTGTCTGTGTCTGTTTGACAAATATCAGTTGTCCGTATAAACAATAAAGAGCAAAATGTTGGCAAAATCTACTTGTCTGTAATTTATTTGTGACAACCTGGGCAACTCGGACAATAGATTTCAGAACGTCTGACCCATGCAGACAGACACTGCTCTCGCCAATGGGTGTGAATCATCTATGTAAGTCTTATTGTGAGAGAGCAGCTGCAGGCTTGGTTTGGATATTGTGGTGGTACTGGTGAGAGAAATACTAGTAACCCATGGTTAGGTGCTCCATCCTCTGCAGTAAGACCATAGCAGTTGAAAACGGCGTTAAACCCCAATAAATCAAATCATATATATATGTAAACCTTAAATCTATTGCAGATCGTAGACCTTGCATCAGGGAATCACTGTATGGTGGTCATGAACTATTTTGATGATTTCCAGTTCTCTGATAATGAGGTAAGCTATACCAGGATAAAAGGTAAATAGCCCATTCCAAACAACAACATTTTGGATTGTTCCAAATCAAAAGGTGTTGCTGAAGACAATTTCAGGTTGCAGGGATTTTCTTACGCTTTCTGTGACTTCGGAAAACAGAGTCTTTCGCAAAGCAAACAGCTGTGTTCCCAAAGAAAATTTTCTTCCTTCTCCCCAATCTATTTAAAATGTTTAATTTCATTGTTCAAAAATGAGTGTTTCGCTAACTTTTTTGTCTATTTGCAAAATGAGCTTTTTTTGCGTGTTGAAAATTTCCCTATTTGACCAGAGACTCCTCTTTGCAACTGGCTAGGAAAACCCCTGGGTTGGCAAAATTTTGAAATTCTTTGCATTTTGGGTTTAAAAAACATTGTGAATAATGAAGAAGTTGCTTGTTACAAGCAATTTCTAATTTTTTACAATGTTTTCTCAAACCGTTTTCCTTAGGGGCATCAAAAAGCGTCATTGTGTGAAAATGGGTTAATTAACTTAAATGATTGAGGTGTAGACTGTACAGTATTAGTTTTGCTGTCAAGTTGCTCTGAACTTCTGAGTTAAAGTTCAGTCCCAAGGAGTGGGTTGATCTTGGAATTTCATTGGCACAGACATTTTGCACAATTACTGATATATTTCCGAAGAAGCAAAAGCAATAATGAACAAATAGAATCTTGTAGCTTCCATATAAAGTTAAACAAAATAGATTTCAATTCCAATATTCACCTGAATTGAGTCACATGTTGCATGGGAAAGCAACGCAGCAAAATTCTAAAGGGTGAGGACAAAGCTATTGCTAGTACATACAATTCTATTATCCCATTACCACACAGTAACCCTTTTTTACTCCCCACAAGATTACGGCTTTGGAAAACATTGTGGAAAATAAAGAAATTGCTTGTCACAAGCAATTTCTTTATATCCCACAATGTTTTCTACCCCCAAAGTAGTAAATTTTCAAAATTTCAATAAAATGTCGTCTGCAATTTCTTTCAATTTGGACATGCTTAAAATTTTGCCGTTTGGTAATGGGTTATGCGCTTACAATAGTTTTGCCTTATTCCTAGGAGTTGTTGAAGGAAAGAAACCCTGAAAGCGTGCATGAATAAATGTACAAGTTCTTTGTGATATTAGGGTGTTAACATTTTTTCGAGAAAAATGACACTAAATACAAAAAGTTAGTGGTGTTCCAATGTACATTACCTGGTAGTTAAACTGTTTTGATTAACTGATACACTGTTTTTGAATTTGTTTCTTTAAGAAAAACCTATTAAACACTGAATATTTTTCAAACTCAAGTGACATGAAACAGAAATTTAGAGCAGCTTATGTTTTAACAGTCGCTAGCCTTTTCACTTTGTCATAGAATTATCATTTTGACTTTCAGCATGACAATTTGAATCGACTCCGTAAACTGGCAGGTTATATAGACTGGCCTACAGGACTTCAGGTGTGGTCCAGATTTTTCTCCTTTGAACATCCTATCAAAGAAGTGCCGGATAGCGTTCCAACAGACTTTGGTGAAGTCACAATGCTTAGTAATATTTCTGTCAGAACTGTTAGTAGGGCTAAAAGGATTAAAGAGAAACTAAAGAAAAGGAAAGGAAAATCAAAGAATACCAAAACTGCTAAAGAAGAAGTAGGTGCTGAGTCAAATGAAAAGATAGTAGATGGTGAACAACAGAATATAGGAGGTGATACTGAACTGGTAGCAGAGAATGGTGCTAAAAGTGAGGATCATAATAAGGCAGAAATAGATACAACCCAGTCAGAAAAGAATGTTGAAGAATTAATCGATGAAAATTTGAAGACAGATTGTGATGTAAAAATAGACAAATTTGAAAATTCAGGGAAAGAACTTGTAACTGAAAAAGATGGCATCACTGATGAGTGTATGCAAGTTACAAATTCAGGTGATGTTAAATCTGATGAAGAATTAACAGACACAAAACTTGATCCAAATGAAGTGAAAAACAATGAAAATGAAAACACCGATGAAGCTCAACCAAAAAAGCCAAGGACTAGATTAAACCCTTGGAACCCCTTAATGCCCTCCTTCAGGGTGACATGTAACAGATCGGGTGAAGGTCACAACTTTCATTCCATGAATGCTGCAGCTAATCTTGGTGGTGGGGTGTACAATTATTTTGGCTGGAATGTTAAAATGACAGAAATGGACATAGAAGTTATACTGAACATTACAAATGAAGAGGTCACTGTCGGTATTGGTCTAACTAGGGAACAGCTTCACACAGGGAACATTAAGGAATTTGGTCCAACTACCCTTAAACCTCCGATATGTTATGGGCTACTTAGGTAAGATAATCCAATACCACACATTGGCGCTTTTTGACGCCATCATGATAATGGGTTGGAAAACATTGTGGGAAATGAAGAAATTGCTTGTGACAAGCAATTTCTTCATTTACCACAATGGTTTCTTCACAAAAAACAACAAAAAATGTACAATTTCATGCACTAGAAAATGCCAGATCTGTAACACCTTTGAATTTGAATTTGGACCTGTCTAAAATTATGTCATCTTGCAATTTAATGGGTTAATAAATGATACTGAACATAAAACATTGCAAATCAAGAGGTCACTGTTGGTATTGGTCTAACTAGGGAACAACTTCACACAGGGAACATAAGGAATTTGGTCCTACCACCCTTAAACCTCCGATATGTTATGGTCTACTTAGGTAAGATAATCCAATACCACACATTGGCGCTTTTTGACGCCATACATGATATTGGGTTCGGAAAACATTGTGGAAAATGAAGAAATCTACACAAAAAAACACCAAAAATGTACAATTTCATGCACTTGAAAAGGCCATCTGCAACACCTTTGAATGTGGACCTCTCTAAAAGTTTGTCATCTGGTAATGGGTTAATAAATGATACTGAACATTAAAAATCAAGAGGTCACTGTCGGTATTGGACTAACTATGGAACAACTTCACACAGGGAACATTAAGGAATTTGGTCCAACCATCCTTAAACCACTGATATGAAATGGTTTAGTCCGGTAAGAAATCCTACAGGGGTTAAAATTATGAGAAAAAAGAAGAGAGAAAAAACAATCAAGGTATAATCTATATATTTCATAAGGTTGCACCTATTTGTTTGTAACTCCTTTTAAATTGAATTATGCCCAACAAGTGTTAAATGAACAACAAACCATAATAAAACAAGGTTTATTTCCTAATTCTCCATCAAGTTCATATGTTGAAGAACAATCCATCGCCTATACTGGAGTATTTCACAATTGTCTTAAAACACTCCTTGAATTATTATGCCCCCTTTCGAAGAAAATGGGGGTATATTGTTTTGCAAGTGTCGGTCGGTCGGAAGGTCGGTCGGTCGGTCCGTAGGTCGGTCTGTCCGTAGACCAAACCTTGTCCGGAGCATAACTCGAAAAGTATTAAAGGTAGAATCATGAAACTTTACAGGTGCATACAAGAACCGTAACTCTGCCGACCAAATTTTTTGAGTTATTGCCCTTTGTTGATTTTATAACTTGATTCTTGTCCGGAGTATAACTCAAAAAGTATGTAAGGTGCAATCATGAAACTTTACAGGTGCATAGATCTCATTATGGAGAGGTGCAGTGCACAAGAACCGTAACTCTGCTGATCAAATTTTTTGAGTTATTGCCCTTTGTCGATTTTCAAACTTGATTCTTGTCCGGAGCATAACTCAAAAACTATGTTAGGTAGAATCATGAAACTTTACAGGTGAATAGATCTCATTATGGAGAGGTGCAGTGCACAAGAACTGTAACTCTGCCGATCATATTTTTGGAGTTATTGCCCTTTGTTGATTTTCAAATTTGATTATTGTCCGGAGCATACCTTAAAAAGTATGTAAGGTAGAATCATGAAACTTTACAGGTGGATAGATCTCATTATGGAGAGGTGCAGTGCACAAGAACCGTAACTCTGCCGATCAAATTTTCTGAGTTATTGCCCTTTGTTGATTTTATAACTTGATTATTGTCCGGAACACAACTCAAAAAATATGTAAGGTAGAATCATGAAACTTTACAGGTGAATAGATTTCATTATGGAGAGGTGCAGTGCACAAGAACCATAACTCTGCCAATCAAATTCTTGGAGTTATTGCCCTTTGTTGATTTTTACACTTAATTCTTAACCTTGCCTATATCTCATGTCCTTTTACACATACAGCCTTGATATCTCACACATAGATACCTCCTATCAACATCGTTCAGATTTAACCATGACTTTGGACCTTGTGACCTTGACCTTGGAGTTTGACCTACTTTAAAAAAAATTAAACCTGGCATATATCTCATGACCGTTTACAAATACAGCCTTGATATTTCACACATGGACACATCTTACCAAGACCTTTCACAATTGACCGTGACCTTGGACTTTGTGACCTTGACCTTGGAGTTTGACCTACTTTTAAAAAACTTTAGCCTGGCCGATATATCATGTCCTTTTACACATACAGCCTTGATATTTGACACATGGAAACCTCCGACCAAGACCTATCACATACAACTATGACTTTTGACCATGTGGCCTTGACCTTGCAGTTTGACCTACTTTAAAAAAAATTAAACTGGGCCTATATCTTATGTGCTATTACACATACAGTCTTGGTATTTCACACATGGACACATCTTACCAAGACCTTTCACATTTGACCATGACCTTGGACCTTGTGACCTTGACCTTTGACTTTGGCCTACTTTAAAAAAAAACTTTAACCTAGCCGATATATCAATTCCTTTTACACATACAGCCTTGATATTTGACACATGGACACCTACGACCAAAACCTTTCACATTTTACCATGACCTTGGACCTTGTGACCTTGACCTTGGTGTTTGACCTACTTTAATAATACATTAACCTGGCCTATATTTCATGTCATTTTACATATACAGCCTTGATATTTCACACATGGTCACTTCCAACTAAGATATTTCACTTTTGACCATGACCTTGGACCTTGACCTTGGAGTTTGACCTACTTTTTAGCGAGCCGGGACTTTATGTCCGGGGAGCTAATGTCACAGCCCTAGTGTCGGCGTCGCGTCCTGTCACGTCCCGTCCCGTCCCGTCTTCACTTGAAAAACTTTAACCTGGTCTATATCTCAGGCACTATAAGAGATACAGCCTTGATATTTCATACATAGATACATCTCGACAAGACCTTTCATTTGGGACCATGACCTTTGACCTCGTGACCTTGACCTTGGAGTTTGACCTACTTTTGAAAAACTTTAACCTGGCCTATATCTCAGGCACTATTAGAGATATAGCCTTGATATTTCATACATAGATACATCTTGACAAGACCTTTCATTTGGGACCATGACCTTTGAACTTGTGACCTTGACCTTGGAGTTTGACCTACTTTTGAAAAACTTTAACCTGGCCTATATCTCAGGCACTATTAGAGATACAGCCTTGATATTTCATACATAGATACATCTCGACAAGACCTTTCATTTGAGACCATGACCTTTGACCTTGTGACCTTGACCTTGGAGTTTGACCTACTTTTAAAAAAAATGCTGTTTTGTGACAAGCTCTTGTATAGGCGAGCTATGTTGTCCGCGGACAACTCTTGTTAAAAACTAAAACTAGGCCTATATCTCATGTCCTGTTACCTATACAGTCTCAATATTTTACACATCGACACCTACCAAGACCTTTCACATTTGACCATGACCTTGGCCTGTGTGACCTTGGCCTTTGATTTTTACATACTTTTAGAAATCTTTAACCTAGCCTTTATCTTATGTCCTATTACACCTACAGCCTTTATATTTCACACATAGACACCTCCTACCAAGACTTTCACATTTGACCATGACCTTGAATATTGCAACCTTGACCTTGGAGTTTGACCTACTTTTAAAAAGACTGAAACCAGGCATATATATCATGTCCTTTTACACCTACAGCCTTGATATTTCACTCATGGACACCTCCAACCAAGACATCTCACTTTTGACCATGACCTTGACCTTGGCATTTGGCCTACTTTTAAAAACTTTAACCTGGCCTATGTTTCATTTTACTTTTACATATACAGCTTTGATATTTCACACATAGACACCTCCTACCAAGACCTTTCATATTTGACCATGACCTTGGACCTTGTTAACTTGACCTTGGACTTTGACCTACATCAAATGTAGGCCCTTGAGGGGGCATATATGTTTTACAAACATCTCTTGTTCTGCAGGTTATGTGACATACTGCCAGGTGACATTGTGTGTGATCCCATGTGTGGTGTGGGCAGTATACCCCTACAGGTATAGTAAAATACCTTTCAAATGTATTCTTGTGAGACTCTCAAATTTAAGATTGTAGAAAAATGCTGATATGAATCCTATGATATGACAAAACTTCAACATTTGTGTCCCATCGCTTAACCCATTACCACACAGTGACTCATTTTGACTCCCCACAAGATAATTGCCCTGGAAAACATTGTGGAAAATGAAAAAATTGCTTGTGACAAGCAATTTCTTCATTTCTCAATGTTTTCTACCCCAAAACACCAAAATATTTTAAAATTTCATTCACCTATAGAGCAATGACGGGTATTATCGACCACTTAAGGTTCAAATCAGGTTACAGGTGAAACCGGCTGACTGTCCTCCTAACATCATTGACTGTCACCGAGATTCAATTATTGGCTTTCGATTGCGTGTGTTACCGACCATATATCTTTGAAATGTAATAAAGTACCAACGTTTTTATAAGATGACCTTGAGCAGTCTGTTATCGACCAGTGTGGCAGTTATCGACCACTTACCCAAAATGTTATTTATAGTTTGAAAGTTGATGTACGGGTGTAAGATCCACCATCTCTATGCAGAGGTCATTGCTTTTACAAATGATTGATTACTTCTAGGGAGGTCGTTTAGTAATAATCTTAACAACATTGACTGATCAGAAGAGTGTGGGGTATTATCGACCACTGGAGGTTCAAACCACGTGGAAGATGAAATGGGTTTACTTTTGTTCTAATATCGTAGACTGTCAGCCATATTCAAAAAATGCCTTTCAATTGTGTGTGTTACCGACCTCTAAACATAGTTACAGGAAGAAGGGCACTTCTTTGGTCGGTAACACCCGCACTCCATAAATGTTTGTGGCAGTTACCGACCACCTATGTATCTAAGGTCAGACAGCTTATACAGTCATCAGACAAAGTTAGAGAGGTAAGAAATTCAATTTGGCACTTGTTTTGATAAATGAAATGGAAAAATACAAAGCGCTATATCATAAAAATCCATTTTTTCAATGAACATAGCTCTAAACTCATCGGATAAGACGGCCATTTTGTCAATAACGTTCATGTGCCTCTTGCAATGAATGGTTAAAATTTCTTGAAGAACGCCTGATTTTGGGTAGAAATGTAGACATAATACTTGGTAAAGATCCACTGTGTCGGATTTTTAAGTTATAATGAAATCTAATGAGATTAATATGAAGGAAATGGTAATCAAAACAGTAAATGGTCGATAACTCCCGATGGTCGAAATAACCCGACGTTGCTCTAATTGTCGTCTGCAAAATCTTTCAATTTGGACTGACATAAAATTTTGGGAAAGGATTAATAAAGGACCATTTGGGGAAGTTGTTACTAATAAAATGTTTGTAATATAAGATTGGATTGCTCCAATATTAAAGTACATGTAGTTACTGAGGATACAAAAATTGATGTCCAAAGTAGAAAAGATGTATCTTATAGCATAGAAAGTATTGATGTGAATGGAGAAAATGATAATTTTCTGCATTTCCTTCTTTTGTTTCAGTAGGTACCTAGGCCTTTTGGTATAAGGACGTCGTAACAAGATCTTGTTTAGAAACTTTTAGCTTAAATCATCAATTTTAGCTTTAATTCAATAAAACTTTGTATTTTGAATAGGGTTCTTTTAGATGGCCGCAAGCCTATCATTTTGGTGCCGATGTTGTTGGAAATGCAACTAAACGGTGTCGAGCAAACTTTGACGAAATTAATGAAAGAAACAGAGCAAATAACAAGTAAGTTTTAACCCTTTCCCACACAATGATGCCTTTTGAAGCCTCACAAGATTAAGGCTTTGAAAATCATGGTGGAAAATAAAGAAGTTGCGTGTCACAAGAAATTTATTCATTTTCCGCAATGTTTTGTAAAGGCCGCTGCCATGGAGCAGTTGGTAGCGCATCTGCCTCTCATTCAAGAGGTCCCAGGTTCAATACCCGGCCACGGCAAATACCCTTATTGACAAAAATGTCACCCATCAATGGTTTGATATTGTGAACCTATGTGGGGGAGCAGCTGGAGGCTCGGTAAGAGTGTTGTGGTAGTACTGGTATGAGAAACGACAGGAATCCATGGTTAGATGCTCCTTAGTAGTTGAAAACGGCGTAAAACCCCAATAAACCAAACCAATGTTTTGTAACCAAAAATGGAAAGATGTTTAAAATTTCATCAACTTGAAATTGTTGTCTGCAAGACCTTTCAAATTGGATAGGATGAATAAATGTATTTAACCCTCTCCCAAATAAGACCTGGTTTTGACATCCCTAACAGAAAGGCTTTGGAAAACATTGAGACAAAAGAAGAAACTGCTGATAACCAGCAGTTTCTCCTTTTGTCTCAATATTTTCTGTGCTTTATTGTACACCAATCCTTTTTTATTGACTTCAAAATTGTCGTCTGCAACACCTTTCAAATTGCAACAGTCAAAAATTTTGTTGTTTGTGAAAGGGTTACAGCCCTCATCTACAAAGTGGAGGGGTTTCACTTTGTCTCTGTCTGTCTTTCCATCTGTCCCTCCATCTGTCTGTAGAATTCTTCAGTGTTCTTCCCGGCCTAATAAGCTGTATCGGCCCCACTACAGCTTCATGTAAATCAGTGTAATGCCCTCTACAACTTCATAATACCCCCACAGCTTATGAAACTTCTACAAATTGGTCATCAGCTTATGAGTTTCTCCAAATTGGTCATCAAATAGACGCATTTTCTGTCAAAAAGTGATAAAATGCATTTAAAATGCAAACGTAGTAATTGTGTATAAAAACATGATGAGAAAAGAAGAAATTGCTCATGTTTAGCAATTTCTTTTCTCATCATGTTTTTGTTCACAATTCAGGGATAAAGACTAGCAGGGGCCCAGTCGCCCATGGCCCCTAGATTTGGGGCTGGGCCCCTGAAAATATAGAGAAAATGCCCATACCCTTAATGTTAAGTATCGAATTTTGCTATTCTGGGCCCCTAAGTTTAAATTGTCAGTCTTTATCCCTGCAATTATTATACGCCCGAAGGGTCGTATTATGTTATGGCCTCGGTCGTCCGTCCGTCCGTTAGCAATTTCTTGTGTGCGCATCTCCTCCAATTTGATCAAACTTGCCACAATGAATCTTCATGGTCTCTAATTGTGCACTGTGCTTACTGAATTCAGATAACTCTTCGGTCTTGAATTATCTGCCCTTGAATTAAAAAAATGCTTTTTTTCTTGTGTGCGCAACTCCTCCTACAGTTTTGATCAGATTTTTATCAAACTTACCACAATGAATCTCCATGGTGTCTAGTCGTGCACACTGCTTACGGAATTCAGTTAACTGTTTTAGTTCTTGAATTATCTGCCCTTAAATTTAAGGAAAAATACCCATTTTCTCAAAAATGCCCATTTTCTCGTGTGCACATTTTCTCGTCTTCATAACATATGGCAATTTTAACCGTGTCCCAAACAAGACCTGATTTTGACGTCTGTTCTAGAAATGGCTTTGGAAAACTTTGAGACAAAAGTAGAAACTGCTGATAACCAGCAGTTTCTCCTTTTGCCTCAATATTTTCTGAGCTATATTATACAAAAATCCGATCTTTATCAACATCCACTTTGTCATCTGTAGCAGCTTTCTTATTGGACCACCTTAAAATTTTGCTGTTTTAGAAAGGGTTAAGAGATTGTATTGATCAAGGTCAGACTGCACTTGGATCCCGGCTTGATTTACCCATTCCCTCACAATAACGGTTTTTGACACCCCATATGATAAGGGCATTGGACAACATTGTGGAAAATGATGAAATTGCTTCAGATATTTTCTACCAAGACAGATTAAAAAAAATATTTCCTACATAGATGAAAAAATGTAAAATTTTATTCATTTGTGACCCGTTACACTAAAAGGGACGTTATAGGAAGAGTGAAAAATATTGATCCTAGTCAGTCTGCACAGTCTGCGCAGTAATTTTCTAAATCTGGAAAGTTTTCCCTATCTTACTCAATCGTGACCCTCGAGACTGTTTGCAACCTTTTGCCGCGTTGGAACGTGGTTGCAACATGATCTCGAGCGTAATACAGTGACCGCCATATTGAACGTGAAAGTAGACGCGCGTAAATGACGTCATCAAAACAAATCAATCCTTTAGCTAACATTATAATTCAAGTGAAATATACTGTCAATAATCGGTAAATCACATCAATTATTTTATCTGGTAAAATTTTGTCACATTTATGAGGATACAGTCGACTTTAGAACGCTGTTTGTTTCAAATATTTTTCTGGCGTAGATTTAAATGGTTGTTTGGTCTGCTTCCGTTGTTATTGACCTGACTACCGTTGTTATGCTTGCGGAGAGATATGGGCAGGATCGGCTCATGGCGGCTACTGTAATACGTTCGAGGGGATCTTGAGTAACGATAAGATCCGAGAATATTCGAATGCTATCTTACTATAATTATGTTCATTTTTCGCACACAGGGTCTGGTTGACCTGTGCTGGTTCTGACAAGTGTGTCAAAATTTGAATTTTTGGAGTTCGGATAAGGTCCCTTTTAGCGAGACGTGTCATTTTTAAATTTATCATCTGGACCATCTTTGAATTTGGGACAAGGTCACAAGTCTAAAAATTACCATCTGGTAATGTGTATATTTCAGGCTGAATTCCAGCAGAGATGTGCTAAGATGGGATGCCTGCAGAATGCCCTTGAGAAGTAATATGGTGGATGTGTTTGTCTCAGATTTGGTAAGACTAGATTTAACCCTTTCCCAAACGACAAAATTTTACGGTTATCCACTTCAAAAACAGCTACAAATGACAAAATGGATGTTATCTAAGATAAGATTTGTGTAAAATATAGCATAGAAAATATTGAGACAAAAGGAGAAACTGCTGGTTATCAGCAGTTTCTCCTTTTGTTTCAATGTTTTCCCAAGCCTTTTCTAATAGGGACGTCAAAACCAGGTCTTGTTTGGGAAAGGGTTAAATTGGACCTATTCCAAACAAGGGCTTTATTTGACATACCAAAAAGAAAAAAATCTTTAGAAAGCATTGTGGTAAAAGACAACAGTGGTGATTCTGTTTGCTTCAATGTTTTCTATGCCATAATTTGTACACAGCTCATTTATATCCATTTTGCTGTCTTCATCTTTCTTTATTTTACAAGCAGTCTAAAATTGTGTTGTTTTGGAACGACTCTCAAGTTTGCTCTTCGAAAATCCACAATCAAGTATTGCAAAATTGCTTAATCAAGTTTTATATACAAATTATGTGCAAAAACAAAAAAGATTGCCTTAGGGGAATATGTTTTCTTGTATCAAATAATCTTGGACTTACTGTTTTATGTTTTTCTTTGATTGTCCAAAGTATACATAAATAAATAACACAAAATAAATTATTGAAAAGTCATAAATTCAATAACCTTTTTAAAACAACTAAATGACCTGAAACTGTAAATGCACAACAAAGTTAGAGAAAAAAACGAAAAAAAAAAAAAAGATATTTCACAAACATACATTTGTATTTCTCTGTATTTCAGCCATTTGGTATCCGGATAGGTAACAAGAAAGACAACTGGAAGTTATATTGTGGGTCATTGTCGGAGATGGCTAGATGTGCAAAACCTTCACACACAAGGGCGTGTCTACTCACAGAGGATAAAAACTGTATGATTAAGGTATGACTTGTTGAGATTACAGATCTTTAGCCTTTTTCCAAACATTGTATTTTAGTGCAAGTTCCTCATTTTTAAAGCAAAGACAACAAATTGAATGTTGACAAAGATGGGACTTATGTACAATAAAGCATATAAAAAATACCAGCATTTTCTTCTTTTGTCTCAATATTTTCCCAAGATTCAAGTTAACAAAATGTGAACTCATTGGTAAGGTGCACTAGTCACAAAAGACAACTGGAAGTTATACTGTGGGTCATTGTCAGAGATGGCTAGATGTTCTAAACCTTTACATACCAGGGCTTGTCTGCTGACTGAGGATAAAAACTGTATGATTAAGGTATGACTTGTTTACAAAATTTAATAGTGAACAATTAATTAGGTGCACCAGCTGCTATAAATAACTGGAAGCTATACTTTGAGTTACTATCAGAAATGGCTAGATATGGGAAACTTTCACAAACCAGGGCTTGTTTACTGATCATGGATAAAAACTGTATGATTAAGGTATAAAGATAAAGATCTTTGCAGATAGAACTGTTTTTAAAAAAATCTTCGGTTCCATACATTTATATCGCTATATTATAGTCCAAAGGGTCGGTTGTATTATGTTATGGCTCTGGATGTCCGTCTGTTTGTCCATCAGCTATTTATTGTGTGCGCAACTCCTACAGTTTCAATCACAAGTTGATCAAACTTGTCACATTGCATGTCAATTTCATGATTCTTACTGAATTACTGATAGCTCTTGTCATTCTTTGAATAGCCCCAGGTTTAATTGACAAGCCCTTCTCGTGCGTATATGCCCCACTCCATGATGCTCTTGTTGAGCCATTGTGAACCGCCATGGCCTAGTGATTAGGCATCTGCCTTGGAAGCGGAAGGTCGAAGGTCTATAGCCCGGTGGAGGCAAGCCTGCCAGGTTAGAACTGATGCGACCGGTTGGTGAGCCGCCAACTAGTTAAACTAATGGTTATCGTAGACCCATCTCTGCCAGACGCACAGCGTCATGAGTGGGTAATGGGGAGGTACTGTGCAATCAGAAGAGAGTGTCTCATAAGCCAAAACTTGCAGGCCTTTTGAATAGGGGTGACACTATAATAAACAAGCCATTACCTTACAATAAGGAGTGCTCGAAATGCTCACAGCCTAGTTGTTCATTCCTTTGTTTTATCAATTGCATCGTTGAGCATTACCCATCTAGGAGAGCACTAGGTTTGCAGGGTTTGTGTAAATTGTAGTGTGCATGTAATATTGCCATAGAGTACCTCATTATGATTTAGTGTATTTTTGTCATACTGTTAATCCCCATATGAAATAATCACAAATATTTTGGGTTGTTATGAAATGGATTATGCCAAAGATAGGCTATGAGTTAGTCAGTAAAATATTGCACAGAAAAATTGGTGATCAGCATTTCTTCTTTTGCATCAATAACTTCCCTTACCTTTTTTAAAAGGGATGTGAAAAGCAGGTCCTGTATTTGGAAAGGGGTCACCGATTCTAAGATGTTGCCATCTTGAATAAATTGAGTCATGTTTTACGATGTATAAATAATCATGTTTGTATTTTTATGCCCCCGTATCGAGAGATCGGGGGCATATTGTTTTACTCGTGTCCGTCTGTCTGTCCATCTGTCCGTCCGAAAACTTAACCTTTGCCTTTTCTCCAAAAGTATTTGACATACAAAGCTCAAATTTGGTATGCAACTTCCTTTCAATGATATCTATCTGTTCCATGCAATTTGACCTTCCCCAAGGTCATCCGTTAACCCTTATCAACCCTTTACTCTACGAAAACTTAACCTTTTATTCCGAAAACTTAACCTTTGCCTTTTCTCCAAAACTATTTGACATACAAAGCTCAAATTTTGTATGCAACTTCCTTTCAATGATATCTATCTGTTCCATGCAATTTGACCTTCCTCAGGCCGCGGCCTTAGTGCAGTTGGTAGCGCATCTGACCCTCATACGAGAGGTCCCGGGTTCGATACCCGGCTGCGGCTAATACCCTTTCTGACAAAATTGTCACCCACCAATTGGTTTGAAATCGTTAACCTAAGTGGGCGAGCAGCTGGAGGCTCGGTAAGGGTGTTGTGGTAGTACTGGTTTGAGAAACAACAGGAATCCATGGGTAGGTGCTCCAGCCGCCGCGATATGACCCTGGCAGTTGAAAACGGCGTAAAACCCCAATAAACTAAACTTGACCTTCCTCAAGGTCATCCATTTACCCTTATCAACCCTTTACTCTACGAAAACTTAACATTTTAGAAAAATGGCCATTTCGGGGGCATTTGTGTTTCACAAACACATCTTGTTATCCATTGTAGACATTACAGAAAACAGCCAAATACTGGAACAGAATAAAGACTTTGTCCATCAATATCGGAGGCCTATCAGCGGGAGTGTATCTATTGAAGAGGACAGCTGCACCTTATGAACATAGAACTGATGAAACAAACAAATCATGACATGCATTGCTGGCAAAATAGCCATACCATACAACAAAAAACACCAAATGCTGCCAATTCAAAGATGTTGCCGACAACAATTTCAAGTCAAGTCAAATTGAATTTAACATTTTTTGGTCTTTCTTGGTAGAACGCATTGTCAAAAATGAAGCAATTACTTG
This sequence comes from Fragum sueziense, assembly GCA_963680895.1. Taxonomy (NCBI): domain Eukaryota; kingdom Metazoa; phylum Mollusca; class Bivalvia; order Cardiida; family Cardiidae; genus Fragum; species Fragum sueziense. The sequence continues at coordinate 21,559,410 of OY804597.1, forward strand.
TCTTGTAAAGCTTTATCTTATAGAGCGTTGAAAGGCACCATAATGTTGGAATAATGTGGGTTAAATGTATATAATTTTGTAATATTGTCATTTTCTATAAATGATGTTAATGACATTAAACGTTGTTGACTTGTTTTTTTGTAGCTCAGCTATATGAAGAAAAGGGGAACTATTATAGTCTTTTGGGTGTTGGCGTAGTCAAGTGTTACATTAATCCTCTGCAAAACAGCAAACAGCAAAAATTCAGACTGTTCAAATCCGAAAGCTGCTGCTGATGATAGTATTTGTGTACAATAATGCACTGAGGCCCCGGCAAACACCCTTTCTGACAAAAAAAAATGTCATCCATCAAGAGTTTGATATAATGAACCTATGTAGGGGAACAGCTGGAGGCTCGGTTAGGGTGTTGTGGTAGTACTGGTGAGAGAAATACCAAGAACCCATGGTTAGGTGCTCCAGCCGCCAGATATGACCTAAGTAGTTGAAAAACAGCGTAAAACCCCAATAAACAAACAATAATGAACTGAAAATATTGAGATAAAAGAAGGAAATGGTTATCAGCCTTTTCTCCTTTGTCTGAGTATTTTCTCTAGCCTTTTCTATTAGGAATTTGAAAACTAGTCGATTTTGGATAGCTCAGTCAGTAACATCTGAGTCTATCCATTTGGGGGCTGTATGTTAGAACCATGGCTAGGCCAATATCCTTTCTGACATTTGACAAAAGCCATTTGTCTCTCACCAATGGATGTGTATCATCTAAGCGAGATATCACATAGAGACTTGGATAACCCATACCCGCACAATGACTCTTTTACCTGACACCGTATAAGATGAAGGCTTGGGAAAACATAGTGGAAAATGAAGAAATTGATTGTTACAAGTAATATCTTCATTATCCACAATGTTTTCTTCCATAAAAGAGAAAAAAAAATGTAAAATTTCATTCACTTGAAATTTATATCTGCATCATCTATGAATGTGGATCAGTCTAAATTTTTGCGGTTTGGTAATGGGACATGTTGTGTTGGTACTAGAGCTTCAGTGGGAGATATACCAGAAACACAATAATGGTTAGGTCCACCAGCCACTGCATTAAGCCGTGAAAATTGTTAATCTTGGCATTAACCCTTTCCCAAACAATACAGTGGCGGATCCAGGGGGGGTTCGGGGGGTTTGAACGAACCCCCCTCTGTAGCCTGATTATTTCATTTTCATGCAGAATTACAGTCAAAATTGTGCAACACTAGAAAAACGAACCCCCCTTTTTGCATATAATCCGAACCCCCCTCATAGAAATCCTGGATCCGCCACTGCAATACCTGATTTTGATTTCCATTATAGAAAAGGCTTTGGAAAATATTGAGGCAAAAGAAGAAAATGCTAATAGTCAGCATTTTCTCCTCTTGCCTCAATATTTTCTTTGCTATGTAGTACACAAATGATATCTTTGTCAATATCAATTTTGTTGTCATCAGAAGCTTTCAAGTCAGTCTACCCTCATACCTTGTTGTTTAGGAATGGGTTTAACCTCCATTCAACCAAAATGTGAAAACAAGTCATGTTTGGGAACGGGTTAAAACATGAACTTCTCTATTAGGGTAACAATAGATAACTCTGCATATCATAAAGAGAGGTATAAAGAGTTTTCTCCCTTGCATGTAAATCAGCTTTTCTAATAGAAAATACAAAAGTTTAAATCCTTTTGCAAAAAAAATGATACCTTTTGATGTGCTCAAGTATTAAAAGTAAGATGATCGTGGAAAAGGCAGAAAATGCAGATTACCAGCATTTCTCCCTTTTCCTCATTATTTTCCACTTCAAAGAGAATTCATCTGAACATTATTTTTCTCTACCATCAGAGTAACAGATAGGAGGGGGTTGCTATTTCCAAACCATATGTTGTGGGTTCTCATTTGAATTGTTTCGATGAGACGTTTCCAATGAGTACCCACAAAATAGGGTTTGATGAATAATAATCAAGATGTGTTGGTGAAATACAAATGCCCCCGGAAGGGTTAACAGATTAACGGTTAACGGATTACCTTGAGGAAGGTCAAATTGCATGGAACAGATATCATTGAAAGGATATTGCATACCAAATTTGAGCTTTCTATATCAAATACTTTTGGAGAAAAGGCAAAGGTTAACCCTTTCCCAAACAAGACCTGGTTTTGACGTCCCTAATAGAAATGACTTGGGAAAACATTGAGGCAAAAGAAGATAATCAGCATTTTCTCCTTTTGCCTCAATATTTTCCTGGCTATATTGCACAAAAACCATATATTTACTGTTATAATAATAGTCTTCTCACTCTTCCCACAACCTTCAAATTGGACTGCCCTAAAATTTTGTTGTTTGGGAAAGGGTTAAGTTTTCGGACAGACAGACAGACAGACAGATGGACACGAGTAAAACAATATGCCCCTGATCTCTCAATACGGGGGCATATAATTGTTTTTCAAAAAAAAGCCAATACCCTCTCTAATTTGTAGCTCTGCGTTTCCAAATCTGTCTATTCGAAAAATGCAGTTCAGGATCTGTAGATGCTACATTTTCAGATTTGCTAAAGGCCATTGACAACATTCTTAGAGAATAACAAGGATCTTGATCAGACTGGGGTGTGTATGTAGGCAAATCTTTGTCCATGTCAGTCTCTTATGCTGCAAAGGCTTTTTTTCCAAATCATGACATAAACCTTTCCTTAACCCTTTCCCAAACAAGACCTGGTTTTGACATCCGTAATAGAAATGGCTTGGGAAAATATTGAGACAAAAGAAGAAACTGCTGATAACCAGTAGTTTCTCCTTTTGTCTCAATATTTTCTGTGCTATATTTTACACAAATCCTGCCTTTATCAATGTCCATTTTGACGTCTGCAGTGGATTTCTAATTGGAAAAGTGCTGCAGATGATAAAATGGAGGTTGAAAAAGCAAGTGTAATATAGCAGAATGCAAAAGGAGAAAATGCTGATTATGATCATTTTCTCTTTTGTCTCAATGATTTCCTTAACATATTTTCTTGGGGATGTCAAAAGCAGATCTTGTTTGTGAAAGAGTTAATTATGTATCATTGATTTTATAGAACAAGGCACAAATAATGAAATGAGTATGATAATATGATGCTGTTACTAAGGGCAACTGCCAATCCCATATTGGGTGCAAATATAAACTAACTGTGCAGTATGTACTTTTGATTATGTTAAATCTTTTGTCAGAGCCTGCAGAAATATATACTGTTAGACCTGGTTTTGACGTCCCTAAAAGAAAATGCTTGGGAAATGATTGAGGCAAAAGAAGAAAAGAGCTGCCATAGATGGGTTGATCCCGTTATGCTCCTGGAATAAGTGTATGTCACAAAAAAAGCTATCACACATTAAGCCCTCTTTTCCTGTGACTGGTTTTTTGTACACACATTATTTATAGAATAATTATGTTCTAGAACATCTCTTTTATCACTTAAAAGTACAAAATTTTATTAAATTTGGCCCATTAAATAAAGAGAAGTTAGAGAAAAACTTAGTTTCTACGTACATTAAGGCCCCTTTTTCAGTGACACAGCCTCAAATTAAGAAACAGAGAAAAAAGTCTCTAGGAATTATCTCAGGGAGCATAAAAATGATGATAATCAGCATTTTCTTCCTTTGAAATTGTCTCAATATTTTCTTACCTACAATGTATAAAAATCTTTATAATGAACATTAATTTTTTTATGCATCATCTTTCAAATTGAAATAGTCCAAAATTTCACTGTTTGAGACAGGGTTTGGTTAAGCTGTTTATGTTTCCGATGTTTTGGTCACCTAGGTTGGAGGACATGAAAATTGATAGTAATAGGTATATCTAATTTCGATGTTATAACTTACAGGTTTACTACATTGATTTTTTGAAGAACAAAGTTCAAACTAACCCTTTCCAAATTAATCCATTCCCAAACAAGGCCTGGTTTTGACGTCCCTGGTAGAAAAGGCTAGGGAAAACATTGAGACAAAAGAAGAAAATACTGATAACCAGCATTTTCTCCTTTTGCCTCAATAGTTTCCGAATTTTATTATACACAAATTCCTTCCTTAGGAGCATCTATTTTGTCATCTGCGTCAGCTTTCAAGTTGGATCACCCTAAATTTTTGTCGTTTAGGAAAGGATTAACAGAATTTTAGGGTGGTCCAAATTCAAAGGTATTGCAGAAGACAGAATGGATGTTGTGAAAATCGGTATATCTGAACATATATATCATGGAAATCATGGAAGTAAGAGGAGAGAATGCTGGTTATCATCATCTTTTCCTTTCCAACCAAATGCCATCTTGGACAGACTTGTTAATTTAAACTAGGTGTTTCGAAACAGGCTAATGAAGTACTAAAATTCTTCCCCAAACAGCAAAATTTTAGGATGATCCAATTCAAAAGCTGAAACAGACTACAAATTGTGAGTTGATAAAGACAAGTAAAATATTGCACACTGACAGAAAATATTGAGGCAAAAGAAGAAAATGCTGACAATCAATGTTTTGCAAAGCCTTTTCTAAGAGAGGTCAAAACAAGGTCTTGTTAGGCAAATATTAAGAGTTAATGAATATGGTAATATGATGTTGTTTCCAAGGGCAACAACAAATTCCTACATCAGTGAATAAGTCATCAGTAAAAATTGATATTTTGACAAATGAACATACTGCAGAATAACTCGTTCCAAAACAAGACCTAGTTTTGCTGTCCCCAATTAAACAGGATTTGGAAAGCATTGGTTATCAGTATTTTATTCTGTTGTCTCAATGCTTCCCCAAATTTTTCTGTCAGGGACGTCAAAACCAGGGCTTGTTTGAAAAAGGGTTAACCCTTTCCCAAACAAGACCTGGTTTTGACGTCCATTATAGAAAAGGCTTGAGAAAACATTGAAACAAAAGAAGAAACTGCTGATAACCAGCAGCTTCTCCTTTTGTCTCAATATTTTCTGTGTCATATTTTACACAAATTCTATCTTTAATAACACCCATTTTGTCATTTGTGGCAGTTTTTGAAGTGGATCACCCTAAAATTTTGTCGTTTGGGAAAGAGTTAAAATATATTTATTCATTGGGTTCATAACATCAATCAATCAAACTTTTACAGGCTCACTTCTAAACCTCAGTTTGAAAAATGAGAAAATAATTTGATGACCTGATGCTTAAAAGATTTAAATGCCTATACAATGTACAACTGTTTGCAATCTTAGCTTCTGGGTGCCAAATTGATTTCAAATGAAATTGATACCCCAAATCTTCCATAAAATTTGCAATATTTAATAACATGTTTCACTTTTTTTGAAAGTCAATGTCTTTTGATAGGGAAATAAAATATTTCAAATATTGCTTTTCAAAAGAAAATAAATGAAAAGAGAAGTGTCCTTGGATGAAATCTCATTCTTATATTTTTTTCTTGATAATGTGTTATCTCTAACCAAGTTATTCTCCGTTATACATCTAACATAGGTGACTTCAGAAAATAATAAGAGATTGCCGTTATACTCCGTATTATCCTCTCACCAAATCAATCTCTGAAATACATTAAGAAATAAGGAGATCGAAGAACAAAATGGTTCCAGTATTATTTTCTCATCTTCCATCTATGTTTTCTCTAAAGAGTTTTCTCACTATATTTCTCATCCCCTTTCCACATAATGACGCTTTTTGATGCCCTACAACATAAAGGAGTTGGAAAACATTGTAGAAAATCAAAATTTTGCTTGTGACAAGCAATTTCTACATTGCCCACAATGTTTTCTACTTAGAAAGATCAAAAATGGTAAAATTGTGTTCACTTGAAATTGTCGTCTGCAACATCTTTGGATTTAGGAAATTATATGCATTAGCAGCTCGGTAATTTACAAGGATGTCAAAGCTGGGTTGTGCGAGAAAGACTTGAGTTTCAACCACCCTATTTCTCTGTCAAAACATGTTTAATAAAAAGATGAGAACTGTCGGGGGTTTTAATTTGCCATCCTTTTATGATATGCTATTAAGCAGATTGACATCAAAGGACATGCGTTTTGTAAGTTCTCTAAACTCAATTCTTTTCTATGTCTACCAAAGCAGGTTTTTCACAAAAAGGAGAGGGATCATCTGCCACTGAGTAGAGAACTCATTACATTTGTTTGCCCATTACTGCACAGTGACGCCTTTTGACTCCCTCACTAGAAATGGTTTGGAAAAACATTGGGGAAAATGAAGAAATTGATTGTGACAAGCAATTTCTTCATTTTCCACAATGTTTTCTAACACACAATGGATTTTTTTAAAAAAAATTTCATCATTTTGAAGTTGTCAGTAACACTTTTCAAATTGGAAGAGTCTAAAATTTTGATACTTGATAATGGGTTAAAGGCAAAAATTTAGACTGGTACAATTTCTAAGGTGCTTCACGACAAAGAAATTGATGTTTATAAAGATATGATTTGTGTATAATATAACACAGACTCCACAGAAAATGTAGAGAAGAAATTTGTAGAAACACCAATGTGGAACACTCTGAGCAATAGAAAAAATGCTGGCATCCAACACTTTCTCCTTTTCTTTCATTATTCTCAAAGCAGTCTTTAAAATGGAAGGTATGCCAAAACCCAAGTTTGCGTAAAAAGTAAAGATTAAAGGTAGAGGTATCAAAGGAAGTTTAGAAAATTAATTTGATATTCCCCCTTTTAAGATTTGATGCACGATGCAGACACATTTCAATTAAAAGATGATTTTGTTGTGAAAACATTTCTGACTCATAAATTCATTTCCTTTATAAGACCCTTTCCCAAACAATTGCCGAGTTTTACATATCTACTCCTAGTCTGTCGGGCCAGCAGCGTTCACTTCTTTGTCCGGAGCATATAAATGTCATTTTATGTCCAATTGACTTGAAACTTTGCAGTTATGTTCTTCTTATTGTTACCGAGTGAAGTGCACAAGAACCATAACTCTACCGTATATAGATTATTTTTTTTAGTTATTCCCCTTGTGTTTTTCATACTTGGATTTTGTCCGAACATATCTAAAAGTACAATAGCTAAATGGCAAATGTAAGAGGGTTTCATGGATCCTGAAACATGACATTAGTATCATTTAACCCTTTCCCAAACAACAAAATTTTAGAATGATCCACTTCAAAAACTGTTCTAGATGACAAAATTCATGTTAAAAAGGAAAGGATTTGTGTACAATATGGCAAAGAAAATATTGAGGCAAAAGGAGAAAATGCTGATTATCAGCATTTTATTCTTTCGTCTCAATGTTTTCCCAAGCCTTTTCTAAAATAGGGCGTCAAAAGGACGTCAAAAGCAGGTCTTGTTTTGGAAAGGGTTAATGGTATAATGGCAGTTTTTCCAGATCCCTGGTCATTCACATGTCAGCTGAGCCCCGATAGCTCAATTAACGAAGAGTTTGTCAATCCAGGGGACGCAAGCTCGAACCCCAGCTCAGTCAGTATCCATTCTGACATTTGTCCAGAACCATTTTTCTCTCACCAACGGGTGTGAATCATCTACGTGAGAGAGCAGCTGGATGCTCGGTTTGGATATTGTTGTGGTACTGGTGAGAGAAAAACCAGGAATCCAAGGTTAGGTGCTCCAGCTGCAGCAATATGACCATAGCAGTTGAAAACGGTGTTAAACCCCAATAAATCAAATCATTCACTTGTCAGAGAAAGTGTTTTGGCTTAATTTCATTGTTCTGAAAATAATCTTTTGGTAAAAGCATTGCATTGCAAACGTACTTACTACTAAGGTCAAGGTCAACTATTGATCCTCTCACGAAATTTCGTTGCTTTTCAACGAAAACCTCGTAACTGCAGCTTATTCTAAGCTGCAGTTACGAGGTTTTCCTTGAAAAGCAGTGATTTGTTTTCTAACAAGCCATGCAAATAACCCAAACCGATAGACATAACATTAAACAAAGTTGGATATTAAATTTCACTAATTTTATGCATGCTTGCAGGCATATATCTGATACATCAATTCAATAGAGAAAACGGTGACAGATTTAAATCCCTTACGCTTTCCTAAAAAATACTGAGTTTTGATGAGGGATGTACCAAACGCTTAGGAAAATATTGAGGCAAAAGAAGAAAATGCTGATTATCAGCATTTTCTTCTTTTGCCTAAATATTTTCAATATTTTCAATGCTTGATTATATACTCAAATCTTATTTCTATCAATATCCATCATGTTGTAAGCAGCAGCTTTCAAATTTGAACATTCATAGTTTCTGTGGTTTGGAAAAGGATTTAAAATCAAAATCTGCACAGGAATGTAACTTTATTACCGATCTTTACCTCAGATAGATCTATATGAATTGATAAGTTATTGCAATATATGATATATCTATGCATCATTCTAAATGTGAAGTCATGTATGTATAAAGGGGCCAAGTGGGAAGTGTGAAAAGTATCAATCCTAGCCAGTCTGCACAGGCTGACTGACCATAGTTGACCAGGGTCAACATTTCTCACTGTATGATGATTTTTTCTAATTCAAGATGTTTTTCTACTTTACTAGGTACAAAACTACAGATAAGAAAGAGGTGGTGTTGGCTTGTCAAAATGCAATTTTTTATTGATAGTTCATCAAATGCTATGCTGTGGGCGCTCATTAGAATCATCTCATTGAGACGATTCTAATAAGTACCCACTGCATATGGTTTGAATTTGAAATAACAAATGTAGTATGTATTCTTCCCCCCTTATCTTTTGCTCTGCTAGATATATACATAAATGTATATTTGTTCATTTTCCAAATGTAATGTCCATCACGGTGGAGATTGTGCATCATGGGATGGATAATGACTACGGACAAAATAGCCTCGATTCTGGTAAGATATTTTGCAATAACTTTCTTATTTCTGCATCAATTTTTGGAAAGGTTTGTTTGCATGTACCTCGTCTTATTCATCTCTTTCATCAAATGTATGACTTATTAGAAAACTTGGTACCGTACTTTTCCCAAATTCTTGTCCCAACTGACCAGAGAGGGAAATGCTAACAAGTAGATCTACTGCTAAATACGCCTTGCTTCAGGTAAGAATTATTGCAATAACTTTTCTTAATTCTGCGTCAATTTTATATAATAGATCTAGTCATCTAATAAAGGGTTGTATTTTATTGCTATAATAATTAATATCTATTTTATCGGCTGCTAAATCTTTCCATTAAAAGCTAATCTAATTTTAATTTCAGACAGAGTCGGGAAATTTGCTAGACAAATAGATTTACAAGTGTAAGCTTGCTGATCTTTGTATTTGCCACTGCGTATACTCAGTCACCTTAGAAAATGCCGAAACTACAGGAGACAAACGCTATAATTCTGGATGCAGAGTCTTTCTTTCCCAATCAAGCCCTAATTTTTCACAGATAAATTGATTAATTGCATGTTTAATACCACGTTCAACATTTTTCTGGTCATATTGCCCTGGCTGGTGTACTTAACCATGTTTTCCTGGTATTTCTGGCTCCAATACAGTTCCAACATCCAATATGAGTAATCAACTACCTATCTCAACGAGAGAAACATCTTTAGGGACCTATCAAAGATTTTGTTGTTTGAGAAAGGGAGAGGAAAGAGAAGAAATACAAAGTCCATTTAACATTATTTAATATCTTACAATATTACAAAAAACAAAATGTATACTTAATGAAATACATGCCACCCAAAATGTCAAACGTTAGCTTACTAAGACAAATCACCACTTTTCAGCAAAAACCTTGTAACTGCATCTTGTTTAAGCTGCAGTTACTATGTTTTTGTTGAAAAGTGACAAAATGGAAAGACATTAATTAACCTTTCCCCAAACAAGATTGTATTTTGACGTCCCTAGGAGAAAAGGCTTGGGAAAACATTGAAGCAAAAGAAGATAATGCTGGTGACCAAGATTTCTGTGTTTGCTACAATATTTTTCCATCAATATCAGGAGCTTTCCAGTTCTAATTCTAATTGTTTGGGAAAGGGCTAAAGACAGATGAACAACAGTGAAACAACATGTCTCAGATTTTCCCAACCTGAGCATGAAAATTCAGAGATAAAACCTTTACATGATAAAAAAATTTATATCATCGTTGTAAATGCAAAACCTCGTATCTCGGTTTTGGAAAATTTTAAAGGGGAGGGAAATAAGTGTAATAATCCCAAACTGAAAGGTTTTACTTGAAATTTGGACATATTGTTCACAAATAATGTATCATTAATACTGATCAGTAAAAATATCTCAAAACCTGTGAGAATTGTTTTGACTGGGCACACAAGTTTGTACTTTGAAAATTGCAAGAATCGACATACGAGGTTTTGCATTTACACCGACGATATATATTTGAGTCAGAATCTGGAAAAGGGCCTTTACATTGAAGACCAACATAGATCCAGATTATAGCCTGTGCATAGACACAGTCTGACCAGATTCCATGTTGTTCTTTGATAGCTTCTCCATGACCTGTATTGACTTCAAGCCATTATAAGTGGCCCTGAACAGACTGCACTTCGGCACATTCTGATCTTGGAACATGAAAGTCCGGAATCCTACAAGGCCATTTTTTCCAGATCCTGGCTCAATTTGTATCTCTTTTTTTATACAATAAGCAATTTTGATTACCCTTTCCCAAACGGCCAAATTTTGGGGTGGTCCGATTCGAAAGCTGCCACAGATCACAAAATGGACATCAATTAGGATAGAATTTGTGTGCAATATAGCCAAGAAAATATTGAGGCAAAAGAAGAAAATGCTGATTATCAGCATTGTCTTCTTTTGCCTCAATGTTTTCCCAAGACTATTATCTTACAGGCATCAAAACCAGGTCTTATTTGGGAAAGGGTTAAAGGTTGAACATATAGAAAAATCATGCGGGAGTTATCAAATTGGAACTATCTAAAATTCAACCATTTAGGAAAAGGTCAACTTGACATTTTGCTCTATAGAAACCAAGTACCATATTTGTTATAATAAAAGCTTCCGGAGCAATATGAATTGGACAGAAAGATTTTTCAATGTACCAATTTCATAATGCATAAACAGAGTAAATGACAAAGAGAGGTACTAATTGGAAATTGGTCTCCTTGAGATAATTAAAATGAGTACCCACAACATGGAGTTAGGATTGGAAACAACATTTAGAGTGCATTTACCACATCTTTATCAGTTACTCTGCATAAATACTGTTTCGTGTTATTTCATTGTTCTGCATTTCTCATGTAAGTAATATTTTCTCAGACAAATGCAAACACTGAAAATGAAATGTTCCTTGAACTGCATAGAGAAAATTGGGTTTATTGCTTTTTACAACAATTTTTCATTTACTTTTATCAGTAAAACTGTTGGTTAACCCAGAAATTTTAGCACAAATATAAGATTAACACTATATCAAATTCTAATGGCACCAGTTACTCATCTAAAGTTAATAATTTGTTGTTGATTCTGCTTTTGGACAAGGTCCCAGGATTCAGAGCCACAGATAAGAGGGGGTATTAACTTTTCAAAGCGCAAAATGTTATTAATCATTCCATAAAGCCTAAATTGCGGGTAACCACTACTTAGGGATTGAATTAAAAAAGAAAGTTGGAACATCTTGACCCCATCTTATCTGGGAAAAAAGTTCAAGAACACATTTCTTGTTCTAGAACTGTTCTAAAATGTTAAATCACACTTCTAGAACTGTTTTAGAACAGCTCTAGAAGTGCCATTTAATGTTCTAGAACATTCTAAAACAGTTCTTGAACTTTAGTGCAGGTGGTGTGCCTGGAATGATATCTTTTGAGAAACAGGGGCTTGGTAATATTTGGAGTATAAATTCATTTTCTCTTTCAAATCGAGCTTAGTCAATCCATTTTGTGTACAGTCAGTAGAAATTATGAGACTAGAATTCTATTTACGATAATACTTAATATTAAAGCTATTATTAAAAGGCTGGAGCTCTTATTAGGACAAATATGGCATCCATAGCATAGAAGGCTTTTGGAAACAGTTAAATCATAATTTATGACACATTACATTAATGAAACGGTTCCAGTATGACAACAATTAGACATACTCACATAAAAATGACAATAGAAGTCAAGTTTAGCTTTCTCCCTAATGGCAAATTCCAGAGTGGTCCAAATCAAAAGCTGCTGCAGACAAAGACATGAGTGTTAATAAAGAGAAGATTAATGTACAATTTGATGCAGAAACTATTGAGGGGAAAGGAGAAACTGCTGATTATCAGCATTTTTTCTTTTGCTTCAATATTTTCTCGTGGCTTTTCTGTTAGGGACGTCAAAACTAGATCATATTTTGGAAAGAGTTAATCCATTCACAAAAAGCAAAATTTTAGGATGGTCAGTATTGAAAGATGTAATCAACAACAAGAGCTGTCCGAAGACAGCGTGCTCGACTTTCTAAGTTGCTTAGTATAAAGGGGGCATAACTACAAGTATAGTGGAGCCAGGGTCATGGGCCCTAGTAGTAAGGTAGAGGGTGTGATGGTGAATAACTATTCCAAGTTTGGGTTGAATCCCTTTGATAGTATGGAAGTTATTGATGTTTGAAAAAACTTTAACCTTTGTTGCAACGCCGAAGCCAACGCCGATGCCCGGGTGACAGTATAAGCTTTCATTTTCTTCGAAAAGTCAAGCTAAAAATGAGGGTACCTTAACTAAATGCTGACGATAGGCAGTCAAAGCCATGGATAAAATTTATAAGGATAGGGCTTGACAAATAAAAAAATATATATGCAAAGCTATAAAAAGCAATCAGATTTTCATCAGCAATAAGCTAAAACATTTTAATTCAACCCATTCCCACACATTGACGCTTTAAAATGCTCCTCAAGATAAAAGCTTTGGAAAGCATTGTGGAAAATGAAGAAATTGCTTGTGACAAGCAATTTTTTTTCCCCACAATGTTTTCTTCTGCAAAAGACTAAAAACTGTTAAATTTCATTCACTTGAAAGCGTTGTCTGCAAGATTTTTGAAATTGGAACAGCTGAAAATGTTGTCATTTGGTAATGGGTTAAACTATGAGGAAATGATTTTCCTGCACAAGTATGAATCAAGTCAATGGCTGAATGCATGTCCTACATAATAACATACATTAAATGCATGTGGGATTGGATGATAACATGAAATTCAATGACGCTATTTTGATAAAGAAAGTGAATGTAATCTCAATATATTACAAAATTAAAGAGTATTTAACAGATGAATGAGATTAGTTTGATTAGACCCGTTAACAAATAACCCAAAAGCTTCAGTAATCTATAGGGAGAGAAAATTCCAAGCCATTGAGGAAATAGAAAACTGTCAATGCAATTTTAATATTCATTCATTTTGTCGCAGCTAGTATTCACATAGGTTAGTATACATGTACTATAAAAGTCAACAGTTAAACTGAATTTTTTTTGTTATGAAAATCACAGAATGTAAGATGTTCCCTTTTAGTGTGATGGATCACATATTTCTCAGGAGCCAAGTGCAAAATTGCACTAAAGTGTATACACATTGGTTGCAATTTTGTCCTGCCTCCTAAAAAACAATGACAAATGACATCAAAATAGCTGATTTCTATCAGTTGCAATGCTATAAACCCTAGAGAAAAAAAGCAGTGGTATTCCAGTGGTTTTCCACTGGAATGTCACCGGTAAATTTTGCCGGCATTCAAGTGGTAAAGCCACTGGTCTTTCCAGTGCAATACCATTGGAAATTCCATTAGAATGCCACTGACTTTACCACTGGTAGTCCATAAGAAAATCCTTTTGCAATCTTGAGAACATGAATTGAAAGTATTGATTAAGAGTGATTCTCTGAGAGCACCAAAAAAATAAAGAAGGGGTCGGAAATGCATAGTCTCAGATTTTCTTGAAACTTTCAGGGAATTATCCTTGGTGGCCACTTACAACGTTTTGGGCAAGAAAAGTTGCCGGTCTACATCGGTTACCATGGTAACCGCAGAGAAAGATTTGGGCTAAAATGAACCAAATTTGAATCTCGAAAATAGTGAAAATGGGCAAAGTTTAACGCCAAAGTTCTCAAAAATTATCATCTCAATCACTATTTTTGTTTTTGTGATCTGGATAATGGGTCTTGGTGATATTAAACAATTAATGGAAAAGAATGTCTATTTCCCAGATTGTGTAAAATATGGATTTTGGTAAGACTATGTTTATGAAAAATTGACTTTTATTAAAAAAGCTGAAATTTGCCATTTTCTAATGCTATTATCTGCCTTACGCAGCGTAGTTCAGCATGGGCATACATGTTGTGGTAAAGTACTAATCTTGTTTTACCAATTTGTGAAAAAAAATCGCTGGGCACTCTGGAAACGGAAAATTTGTGAGATTTAAAAAATACACTTTTATCAAAAAATCAAAATTTTCAATATTTTGACATCAAGAGCTTTGATGCATATTTTAAGGTTTATCTTCATACCTATGATGTATTTCTGTCTTAGATGACTCTTAAACTGTCTATCAAAATGAAAAATCAAATATTTTCGTGTCCATATTCAATTTTCAGATTTTAAAAAAGGTTGCCATAGCAACAAATTCCAATATTAACATTTATCTGTTTTTTTCTCACATATATCCAAGAGCATTATAGGTTGGCATATGTGTTGATAATATCAAGTCATCAATAAAACATATCACTGAATCAATTTCATATTTTTAGCAAAAAGATTACCAAGCAATTATGGTTGCCATGGTAACTAAAGAAGCAGATTCTAAACTAATAACCCATATATAAATATAAACCCCACATTATTGTAAATGGAAAAGGATCACTTTAAATGTCCAAATGTCTAATTTCAATGTCATTTTTGTACATCTGTAGAAAGAAATTACTTAAACATTTTCCATCATGGTTACCATGGTAACGTATTTAAAGATATAGATTTTTAGATGGATTTTTTAACAAATTTGAGCAATCAGTGCGTTTTCTATAGGGAAATATATGTAATGCCTTTTGAAGAATCAGGAAAATTTATGGTAGATATGGCTATATGGTTTTGCATGGTATTTCTTGTATTTTTGTGATTCTAAGGATATATACATGTATGAAAACCATTTCTCAGAGAAGGTGTCAGATTCTCAAAAGAGGCCATAAATTTGAAGTGGCAAAACATGTTTCTTTCACAATTCCCATTTACATTTGTAGCTGAAATGCATTTCTGTTTGATATCCTATTTAGATGGAAGTCATTCAACAAGGTCAAGATCATTCATCAAACTGAAGGTCATTCATTAATCTCAAGGTCATTTGTCAATCCCAAGGTCATTCATGAGAGGTCATCTCTCACAAAATATATTAAAATTGGCTTTTTCAGACAAGAATATGTTCTATCAATACTTTCTTGTGCATTTTCTTGGTAATTCTAATGAAAAATGAATCCCCATAACATATAACAACCAATTTATGGATAAAAAATATCAGTTTTGACAATTTTTGTTATAAAAGACAGGAAAACTTAAACAATCCTATATCTACTGTTTTTCAAAAAGATTCATTCCAATCCACCAATTTAATATGTTGTCAGTACCCATACATAAGTTAACCAAACATTTCATAAAGGTTATTGACTAAATGAACCTTAAAAACACCAAGAATATAGACTGGAATTTCTAACCTATTTTGGTTGCCATGGTTACAAAAAAGACAATTGTGACCCGTCGCGCTAAAAGGGACCTTATCCGAACTCAAAACATTCAAATTTTGACAATCTTGTCAGGCTCAGCACAGGTCAACCAGATACTGGATATGAAAAAGTAACATATAGTAAGATAGGGAAAACATTCCAGATTAAGAAAATTACATAAAAGTGAAAAGTGTCGGCTCTAGTCTGGCTGCGCGGACTGCGCAGACTGACTAGGGTCGATATTTTTCACACATCCGATAAGGTCCCTTTTAGCGCGACGGGTCACAATTTTCTAGAAAAAAGTAATTTTCAGACACAAAAAAAACTTTTCTATCAATAATTTCTCTTAGATTTTCTTGCTTTTCCAATATTGAGTGTTAACCATGTCATGAAACAATCGGTCCATGGATAATCTATTTTGATTGAGTTCTGACTTATGCTGGCATTATCTATGGAAACTGGAATATATCGAGAGCAAGTTTGCCACTAAAATGACGAATTTAGATAACATACTCTTATCAGTGTTTTATGTATACAAATGCAAACATTTGTCCAAGTTTAAGTGTTTTAACAACAGTTTACCAATGATATTTGAAATATTTATGGAAATAGTTCATGGCTTCAGAAATTCAATTTTGTTGCTATGGTAACAAAAAAGTCTATATACATGTAAATTGTAGTTTTGAAAGATAAAGACTGATATTTCAGTCTTTTTACAACCTTTTCTTACCTGAAACAATATTCTACATTGGAGAAGGGGCGTGGCTATGTATAGACGTCCCATAAACTAGCCGGCAGACCGTTTATGCGAACTATAGCAGCGAAATTTTAAAATATACTGCAATTTCATTGGTCCAAAAAGTAGGCCAAACACTTAGTGTAATAAGTTTGAATTTGGTAA
Source organism: Fragum sueziense (assembly GCA_963680895.1). NCBI lineage: Eukaryota > Metazoa > Mollusca > Bivalvia > Cardiida > Cardiidae > Fragum > Fragum sueziense. The sequence goes on from OY804597.1 coordinate 21,575,913, forward strand.
CCAAGACACACCCACTAATAGCACTAGTAGTAGTAAAAGCTATGTCCAGCTTCCTTTACAGCAACAACAAGACTTGTTCATGCATGACAAACTTTGCAATAACATTAGCTTGTCATGAAGAAAAGATCAAGCTCCTATATCTAGGTAAAAGGTCAATGTCCCACAAGAAAATCCTTGACAGGAGGTATCTATGTGTGAAATATTATGGATATATCTCTAATAGTACATAAGATAATGCCAATTCAACAATTTTGAGAAGTAGGTCAAACTCCAATAATAATGTCTCAATGTCAATGGTCATGATCACAATTGAAATGCCTTAGCAGTAAGTATGTATGTGTGATATATCAAAGCTACATCTGTGATACATGTAGTACAAAAAAACATTGATCAGGATTAAGTTTTCTAAAAGAAGGTCAAACTATAAGTTCAAGGTTACAAGGTCAAAGATCATTGTCACCATTTTAAAGGTATTGGTAGGAGGTATCCATGTGTGAACAAGAGTTGTACGCGGACAACGTAGCTCGCCTATACGAAAGCTTGTCGCAAAAAAAGGAATACAATGTCAAAGGTCAAGGTCACTAGGTCAAAGGTCATGGTCTCAAAGTCAAGGTCATGGCATGAGGTATCCATATGTGAAATATCAAGGCTCTATCTATAATAATGTATGAGATATAGGCCAGGTTAATGTTTTTTAGAAGTAGGTCAAACTCTAAGGTCACAAGGTCAAATGGTTTGGTTCCAAATGAAAGGTTTGAGTTTTGAGTGTATTGGGGTTTTACGCCGTTTTCAACTACCAGGGTCATATCGCGGCGGCTGGAGCACCTTACCGAGGGTTCCTGGTATTTCTCGCACCAGTACAACCACAATATCCAAACCGAGCCTCCAGCTGCTCTCTCACATAGATGATTCACACCCATTGGTGAGAGACAAATGACTTTTGTCAAATGTCAGAATGGATACTGGCCGAGCCGGGGTTCGAACTCGAGACCCCTGGATTGACAGACTCCGACGTAACCGACTGAGCTATCCGGGCTCGGCTCCAAATGAAAGGTCTTGGCAGGAGGTATCCATGTGTGAAATATCAAGGCTATATCATTAATAGTGCACGAGATATTTGCCAGTTTAAAGTGTTTTTTTTAATTAGGTCATACTCCAAGGTCAAGGTAACAAGGTCAAAGGTCATGGTCCCAAAATGAAAGGTCTTGGCAGGAAGTATCTATGTGTGAAATATCAAGGCTGTATCTCAAATAGTGCCCGAGATATAGACCAGGTTAAAGGTGTTTTTTTCAAGTAAAGATTGCGACGGGGCACCGACACTAGGGCTGTGAGCCTGTGACATTAGCTCCCCAAACTTACAGTCCTGGCTCGCTAAAAGTCAAGACCATATCTGTTGAAGTACATGAAGTACAAGATTATTTTTTTTCAAAAGTAGGTAAAAGCTCTAAGGTCAAGGGCATTTGTTATAGTACATTTTATGTAGGTCGGGTTAATGATTTTAAAAATAGGTCAACCTCTAAGGTCAAGGTCTCAGAGGAAAGGTCTTGGTTACAGGTACACACACGTTAAACATGAAGGTTGTATCTCTAAAAGAGCATGAGTACACATGTGTGGGCCAGGTAAAGTTTTCGCGGACCCCGGCACTGACATCCCAGGGTATGACAACAGCTCTTATGCGATTTTCATCTCAGGCGAGCTTGAAATTTCTGTCTTAACAATGTAATTATTACTCATGGGAATTTACAACGTCTTTATACTTATTCCCAGTTTTTACCCTTTGCAAAACAAGACCTGGTTTTGACTTCTCTAATAAAGAGGCTTTGGAAAACTTTGATGCAAAAGGAGAAAATGCTGATAATCAGCATATTTTTCCTTTTGCCACAATATCAGCTGTGATTTAATGCTCATAAATATTCATTACTCTTTTGGGCTACAATAACTTTCCCATTGGACCACACAAATATGTTGTTGTTTGGGGAAGGTGGGTTAATGGAAGATTGAAAACACTAAACGTAAGTGCATATTCCATGTTAAACCCTTTCCTATGCTCCTAAACAAGACCTGGTTTTGACTTTTCTATATAAAAGAAATGGGGAAACATTGAGGCAAAAGAAGTGTATATGCTGATAATCAGTATTTCCCCTTAGGCTTTTGTCTCAATATTTTCTATGGGTATATTTTACACAATTTTGATCAATATGTTATCAATATTCATTTTGTTGTCTGCAACATCTTTTAAATGGGAACAGTCTCATATTTTGTTGCTTGGGAAATGGTTAATCCATTACCAGATGGTCAAAATTCAAGGATGTTGTAAATGACATTTCCAAATGTATGGAATTTTACATTTTTGGCCTTTTCAGGTAGGAAACATTGTGGGAAATGAAGAAATTGCTTGTCACAAGCAATTCATCCATTTTCCACAATGTTTTTCAAAAACCTTTATCTATTGGAACATTGAAGAGTCAATTTGTCAGAATGGGTTAAATGAAAATTTGAAAAAAAAAAGAATGTATATTACTTATTCCATATAAGATTGAACACATTTTATGAAATCGACAATAGGCCGGCCTATATCTAAAAATAACATTTTTCTTGACTGGGAGAATATTGAAGTCTTTGTTAAGAGCTCTTTTCTACAAGTATCTCAGTCCTATCAATGTCCTTGGCCAGGCTCCGCTGTTACAATATATTGGGTACTGTACTACAGGACTGGATGTGGCTTGTTTAGCCCCTGTCACTGATCAGTATGCTGCCTTCTAATGACCTAGTTTGTGATGATAATTTGTGGAAAGTCAGCTAAGTGTTGGTTTTGTGTAGCCATTATGAACAGTTGATAGTGATGTTCACCTTTCCCTAGGTATACCGGTATGTATGAAATACACTTGTACATGCCTCTGAAAATGAAGAAAAAATTATTAAACAGTCTAATTTCAAGTTTACATTTAAACTTATACAACAATACATCTGCTTAGCCGAGACATATATGTCTCGTCTAATCAGATGGTTTGCACTGTATTTTGGATTTAAGATTGATTTAGAAATGTTGGTGAATACGGCCCCTGACTGTCCAAAAGTACATTTTTCTACATAAAAGATAAACCCTATAAACATGAAACGTAAGTCATCATCAGTTCATCACTGTGACACTAAATTTAAATTTCCATACAAGGCTGTCAACTACTTACATATGATAGCTGAACCCTGGCACCAGATTTTTCACAGGGTATGATCACAATTTAGTTTGACTTTCTGTGGAGGAAAACACACCTGACACCATCAAAATATCATTTTGAAATAACCATTGCAATTACCATTGTCTCAATATTATCATTGGCACTGGAATGAGATTGATAATTTTCTATATTTTACTTTTGATTCCAAAATTAAACCTGGATTTTTTTATTCAATGACTTTTTTCACCAGTTTTACAAACTTACCTGTCAATTGAAAATTGGCATAAAGAAATGCATGAGAAAATCCAAACAGGGTGAAGGTTTATATTGACCAGTCATCATGGTTAGATACACCTGAAAAGATGAAAACAAATACACATATTCTAAATCACATTCTGAAAAGCCATATGTCAGACAACAAGTGGGTTACTATTCAGTCATTTTAAAGTTGAACCCGTGGCAAAGAAAGATCTAATTTTCAAATTAGATAGTGGTCACTAACAGAGAGCAGCAGCAAGATATGTTTGTAATTTTTATAGATAGGCTAGGCCTATATAGCTGCCAGAGCAGTGTCTCTCAGATGTTCTAGGTTATCTTGGATGGCCCTCATTGGAAAGCAGAAGAAATCTTGCTTCTCTTACTAGCCTGTATAAATCCTGGTGACAAAGCCTGGTGACAACAAAGCCCCAATTCAAACAACTCTCTGTTTTCAATCCTAATGGCTTTCTTCTAAAAATTATTTTATCATTCACATCTTGCTCAAGGTTCTTTTTACTGTTATCTTTTAACCTTGCGTTAAATATTTCACAAACACAGTTTCTCTAAACATACACCTCCAAATTATAATCAAAGTTGATTGAATGGGACTAGGGCCAGTATGGGAGTAGACAGTAGATGTATAGGGTACGAAATGGTTAGGGTACGAAAGGACTGCATACCATGTAACAGAGAATAAAGCATACTTACACACTACAGGTCTAGATGAGAACCATTTAAACCAGAACATCCATCACTTTCATCTAAAATATGCTTAAAACCATAAAGAAATCGGTGTATTGTTGGTGTTTTACGTAGTCATGTTTTCGCCGGAACTAGGTCAAGATAGTTGAATGAAGGTGTCACACATGCTCATTTGCGATAATTTCACAGTATCCATAACTTTTACGTCCCTGACAAAGTTCGTAAACATGATATATTGTCAGAGAAGTTCAACTGCTTAATTTCGGCATCACAACTTTAGCGCGTGATTTCTCGGGTAACCATTGTTGTTGTTGTTGTTTTCTTCAAAATTGAGAAAAATGCAACTTTTCATGAAATTCAAACTGGAATTCTTGAAAAGTTTTCAGAGTGCCCATGGATTTTATTTCAGATTCTAATTAACTGATTCTTCCTCTAATAACCATGATATAGCTTCATGTTGGGAGATGCTGCGTAAAGAAAATATAGGGGTCGAAAGAGAGGCTATAAATGCTGATTTTTTAACCACTTTTTCCCATTCAGCCTCAATTATTTTGCATAGTTGGGGTGAAATTGTATCAAAACACCTCATTATTAATATCCTTAACCATTTTCCTAAACATTTTTATCAACAAATTGCACCTATCTTCTATAAAAGCGATGTATTGGACATTTGAAATAGACTACCCCCAAAACGTGAGAAAGGGCGTCTTTTTCTATGTTTGGGCCCGGTTGCTATGGAAACGGGGGCGAATTTTGAAAAACTAAGGGTACTTTTTTACTATAATATGGGGTTGATCTACAACATGGACACATTTTTATTGAAATCTGTGACTATGCATTTCCATATATTTTGGTGCTCTCAGAGAATTACTCTTAATATTTATCAAAACACAAATTGGCTGAAAAAAATTAATGTCTAGTCAAATTTACTATTCGCAAAGAAAATGCTGACAAAATAAAATAGGAATCTACAGTACCAGCAATTAACAACAAAGTAGCATTGCAATGAACAGGAATCACTGATAAAAAGTTAAGGGCTGCCACAAAACCATTGTAAGTACATGAAATCATTATATTTATGGCTTAGCACAAAAGTGTTGTTAGGGCATGTTGCTTTTTTAAATATTGTCTCTTTTCAACAAAAACCTTGTAATTGCAGCTTAAAACAAGCTGCAGTTACCAGGTTTTTGTTGAAAAGCACTGATATACACTCATAAGCAACATTTAAGAGGGGTTAAAGTTGTTCTTATTTCATTATTTCAGTTCAAATCCATATGTTGCATTTACTTCATTTGAAGTAAACACTCAAAACATAAAGTTTCATGAACAATGACTGGTATGTTTCATTTGATACAGATTAGCTTATCTTATACATGTATGTACCTCCTAAAAGCTTGTCATGCTGATCCCAGAATATTCTGGTCATTTTGGCTGACAGAATAGAGCAAGATCAGCCTGCACTTACATGCAGTGTGACTATAATCTATTCTAGCTTGTGAACACTCTGCATGTAAAGGGTTAACATACAATAGTTTTGCATTAAGAAATACATATGTACTTACAATGGTTTTACATTAGTTGCCTCTATTTTTTTATGTCTTTGACTCATAATACAACAGTCTTCTCTCTATAATGCTGCCTTCAAAGTAAATAAACATCCTGTTGTTAATGCTGTTTTCTCGTTGATCTAGTTAATTAGAGTCTGTTGACAACATCATTTATTACTCTGACAAATGTAATCGATACAACAAAGAATACCCTGTTCAATGTTCAACCAGTATTTATGTCGTTTGTATCTTAACCTCAGACACTGTCACAGGGTAGCACCTAAAAAGAGATAAGATTTCATATTCTATTATTCTGTTTTATTTTTTACATATAACTAACCCTTTCTAAATATAGTCCCTGTTTTTATGTTTCTGATAGAATAGACATGGGAAAACATTGAGAAACAAGATGTGTTTATGAGACACAAATGCCCCTGAAATGGCCATTCGTCAACAGACAGACGGATGACAGGCAGACAGACATACAGACAGACGAACAGACAGATGAACACAAGTAAAACAACATGCCTCAATCTTTCGATACATGGGCATAAAAAGAAGAAAATGCTGAAAACTAGCAATTTCTCCTTTTGTCTAGAAATTGTATATGTTTAAACAAACTAATAATATTTAGCTCTATGACTGCCCATAGTCATCTACTTTTGATATAAACAATGTATTTTGCTGTCTGCAACTCCTTTCAAATTGGACGGGGCTAACAACTCATAAATCCTTTATTGAAGATTTTGTTGGTCTCATGTATCATAAGGGCTCATTTTCCAATCACCACTCAAATTTGTTTTTGTTCATTATTACATTATGCAGCTTTTCAACAAAAACCTTGTAACTCAAGGTTTACGAACTGAGAATGAAATGCAGAGCCAGATGCGAAATTCGAAAAGGGCCAGTTATTCCTAATCTGTGTTAGATTTCCATTCAAAATACAAATATAAACAGTTTGTATGGTTTAGAATTTTGAATTAATGCATACTTATGGAAATATTTGACGAAAATGTTCAAAATTACCTCCCTTGCATATGAAAATAGAGTAAAATAATATTTGTAAATTATTTTCTTCTTGAAGCATAATCTTGAAATCCAGCCTGGTGAATCAACTTATGTGAAGGTTATTTACGAGTGTGTGTAATTTGATACTTTTCGTATGGCCAGAAAGTGGTGTTTTCATTCTCAGTTCATAGACCTTAAGATTAAAACAGGCTGCAGTTATGGGATTTTTTTGAAAAGCAAATATTAGATGTATGAAAATCAGATAAATATTCAAGAGAAGTTAATTAATGTTAGTATTATCTTTCACTTTGCAATAACTATGTTGTCTATCTATTGCAATAAATTTAGTACAGTTACATGTATATAGTCATTATTCTGAATAACAGCTTCAAGATATTGGCACATAAACGCAGGAGAAGGGCTTGTCAGTGACATTTTTTTTTCATTTCTGCAAGGGTAATTAATTCAATATCCACAAGAGTTATCTGAATTTCCAAAGCAACATGCAGAACTAAACACCATGGAGATTCATTGTGGCAAGTTTGATCATCTTCCAATAGAAACCGCAGGAGTTTTGCACACAAGAAATCTGGCACTTTTTTTATTATGAAGGCCTGAGATAATTCAAGAATGACAAATTCAATTTCAAAGGTGGCATGCATAATTACACACAATGTAGATTTTATTGCGGCAAATTTAATCATCTTCAAATTGAAACTGTAGATAGCGTTGTGTACACAAGAAATTGGACAGACAGACAGACAAACAGATGGACAGACTGGTGGATGAACGACAAGGGCCATAACATAATATGACCCCATTTGGAACACCACCGACAATTCTGTTGAATCTTACCTTGGACGTAAGTTGTGGATCTACTTTTAGGTTATGAATAGAATAGAATAGAACAACAACAGAAAACGAATGTCTGTAACTAATGTCAACAATAAAGCGACAATGATACTGAAATGCATTGTATGCAGTTCCAGTGTCCTCTCTTTTCAGAATGATTTCACCCTGCAAGTCTTGTAAGTTGCCATGGTTGTTCATTTGGATGACCTCGAAAACTACTTTATGAAGCGTAATAACTTCCGGCTAAGAAATGTGATTTATTTTAACATTCCTTCATACATATACTTCCGAGTCGATGATTAGATCTTTGATGGACATTATCCGAGATGTTCCGAATGAATATGACCCTTAGGATGACGAAATTTTCGACTGTCCACAATATACAAAGAATCGTTACAAACGATAATTTCAAATGAATGAAGTCAACATTTTTTGTAGTTTATTGGTAGAAAACATTGTGGACAATGAAAAAATTGCTTGTTACAAGCAATTTCTTCATTTTCCACAACGTTTTTCCAAGCCTTTATCTTTTGGGGCGCCAAAGGCGTCATTGTGGGGAATAGGTTAAGCCAATATTAAAAGCTTACCAAATATCAGCATGTAATCAATGGACTGTACTGTGGACTATGATATGACACACTTGCTTTTCTTCGAACACTGACACCGCTCACTTTCTGGAATATTTCGAAGTACCAACTCTACATGTCTCCCACAACCTAAAAATAGACAAACAATTTTTGTTAACCCTTTTTAGCTCACCTGAGCACAAGGTGCTCAAGTGAGCTATTGTGATCACCTTTTGTCCGGCGTCCGTGCGTATGTGCGTCGTCTGTCAACAATTTCTTTAAATGACATCTCCTCCTAAACTACTAGGCCAATTTCGACCAAACTTGGCAGGAATGTTCCTTAGGTGACCCCCTTTCAGAATTGCTAAAAGAATTGAAATCCATAAAAAACTCTGGTTGCCATGGCAACAGAAAAGGAGACATTTGACTGAATCTCAATACCATCTTTGAAAGACATCTCCTCAAAACTACTAGGCCAATTTCAACCAAACTTGGCAGGAATGTTCTTTAGGTGACCCCCTTTCAGAATTGCTAAAAGAATTTAAATCCATAAAAAACTCTGGTTGCCATGGCAACATAAAAGGTGAAAATTTGACTGAATCTCAATACTATCTTTGAACAACATCTTCTCCTAAACTACCGAGCCAATTTCAACCAAACTTGGCAAAAACATTACTTAGGAGGTCCTCTTTAAGAATTGCTAAAAGAATTAAAATCCATAAAAAAAACTCTGGTTGCCATGGCACCAGAAAAGGAGAAATTTGACTAATTCTCAATAATTTCTTTGAACAACATCTCCTCCTAAACTACTTAGCTAATTTCAACCAAACTTGGCAGAAATATTTCTTAGGAGGTTCCTTTCAAAAATTGCTATAAGAATGGAAATCCATTAAATGCTCTGGTAGCCATGGCAACAGAAAAGGAGATGTTCCACCAAATCTCAATGACATCATTGAATGATATCTCCTCCTAAACTAACAGGCTAATTTCAACCAAACTAGGCAGAAATATTCCTTAGGAGGTCACATTTCAAGAATTGCTAACAGAATTGCAATTCATAAAAAAAACCAACTCTGGTTGCCATAGCAACAAAAATTACACGAAATTTTTCAGAAGCAATTTCTCCATAATGCAGAGCCAAATTTGACAAAACTTAATATTTGCATTACTTATGATATTGCTATGAGGTACTTTTCTTTGCTTTTCAATATAAAACCTTGTCACAGAAAAAGGGTACTTCTAGTAAAAATCTGCTTAATCAGGGGCATAGCATCTACATTTTATGCATGGATTTAAACAAATGTATGGGTAAATGTGTTCTTTATCATGAGTAGATGTTCTATTTGAAATACATATATATTAAGGTAGGTTCAAGGTCATAGATCTAGGTCAATTTATAAATTTCTGTTTGTTTGTCAGTCTGTATGTTTTATTGTAATTCCATCTGTCCATAGCAATTTCTCCATAACCACATAGCCTAATTGGATGAAACTTCATATTTGAGTTACATATGATATTGCACTGAGGTAGTTTTCTGGGTATTCTATGGTTTGAAATCGCATAGCGGCGTTCATATGATCTTTGACTCTTTATTGCATTACCTGTAAGAAATCTGATCTGTTATAAAACCCCATCTCAGGTGAGCGACCTAGGGCCAACGGCCCTCTTGTCTTAACAACAGTTAATTTCCACGTCCCCAGTTAAACCTTTCCCAAACAGGACCTGGGGGGACAATTACTATTTATCAATAATTTATTGTATAAATCAAAATTACAAATCAAGCTATCTGATTGGCCGAGACCTCTGATTGGACGAGACATAATTATGTCTTGGCCAATCAGATGGATTGTTCAATAATTTGAAAGGTGAACTTGGAATCAGACTGGTTGGTGAATACCACCCCAGGTTTTCACATTACCCATTTTCGGGAATACTTTGGGGTACAAACTTTATGGTGTATAGGTGTTCCACGCTTTTCTGATATTTATAAACAAACCTTTAACCTTTAAAAACATGTTATTGTAGAGACGCATGTGCAAATCGTCTCGTCAATATTACATCAAAATACTGATTATCATCAATATGGTTTCATTTTGATCTTTATAACCCATGATTAGTAAATTGATAAATGTTTTATTGTTTGTTGGGATTCAGAATATCGTGGGAGCACTATATGTCTCCCACTAAATGAAAATATTAATATGCATTTTGGTTAACCCTCTAATAGATAGCAAGATTTTAAACGTGTCCAAATTCAACAATGTGGCAGGTGACAATTTCAATTGAATAAAATTTTACACATGTTTTGTCTTTTTGGGTAGAAAATATTATGGAAAATTGTCAACACAATGTTTTTACGAGCCTTTATCTTGTTGGAGCATAAAAAAGCATCAACATTATGTGGGCATAACTTAATGGCATGGAATGATCATAACAGAAAATGATCTCTAAAATGTTGTGCAATGTGGCAACTGAATGCCTAGTAAATTTTGAGAGCTTAAAAGCTATTACACCCTTTTTAAACAAGAGCCACTGGAGACAGGAAATGTTCCCATAGATTGTGCATTCTAGACATATGGAATGGATAACAAACAAGATGTGTTTGTAGAACACCAATGATCAGAACCACCATTTTTCAACAAGAATACCAGTTGCAATAATATCATATATCTTCGTTGTAAATGCAAAACCTCGTATCTCGTTTTCGGAAAATTTTAAAGGGGAAGGAATAATGTGTAATAACTTTTCCCAAACTGAATTGTTTTAATTGAAATTTGAAAATATTGTTCATAAATAAGGTATCATTGATACTGATTGGTAAAAATATCTCAAAACCTGCAAGAATTGTCTAAATTGGACACACAAGTTTGTACTTTGAAAATCGCTAGAACCGACATATGAGGTTTTGCATTTACACCGACGATATACTGCTTAACCCTTTCCCAAACAAGACCTGGTTTTGACGTCCTTAATAGAAATAGCTTTGGAAAACATTCAGGCAAAAGAAGAAAGTGCTGATGACCAGCACTTTCTCCTTTTGCCTCAATATTTTCTAGGCTATAACATGCATATTTTCTCCTTTTGATATGATTTATTTCGTTGTCTGTAACCCCTTTGAATTTGGACCACCCTAAAATTTAGTCGTTTGGGAAAGGGTTAATTGCTTGAAGATTGACTGCAATGGTATCTTATCAAAGCTGGGGCATAAAATCATGGCTTCCATTATTAGGAATAGCTGGGTTGCTTTAACTTTTCTTTGAGCCATAAATTCAAAAGATGTTAACTACAAGTATGGTAATTGTATGATAACTTTCACTCTTTTATTTCTTTAGTATTTCTTGGTAGAAATTCATCATAGTGGGAAATAAAGAAATTTTCTGGAGCCATATCCTTGGAGGAGGTGTCAAACAGTGCTACTAATTTGCGTGGGATGTGTTAACCATAACAATGTACCATATGGTGACATTGTCAGGTGGTCCAAATTCAAAGATGCTGCAGATGACAATTTCAAGTAAATGAAATATTAAAATCTTGTGCCTTTTAGGATAGAAAACATTGTGGGAAATGAAGAAATTGCTTGTGACAAGCAATTTCTTCATTTTCCACTATGTTTTCCATAGCCTTAATTATCTTGAGGGCATCAAAAGGCATCACTGTGTGGTAATGGGTTAAACAGTGTCCCGTCAAATTTCGAAAGGATGGTATATTCTTATGGCTAAATGTCAATCATTTCTTCCCCTCGTTAATCAAAGTTAAGAATGTTAAGACATTAAATGACACTTTGAAATTTAAGAAACACTAGTGTAATGAAAGGCAAATAAATATTGTTGTAAATAATTCAAACCCAATTGAAAAGCTTTCCCAAAACAAATCCTAGTTTTAATGTCTTAAAAAGAGAAAGTTAGATGTATGTTGGAAAAATATTGACAGAAAAGATGAAAATGCTGTCAAAAAAGCAAATTCTCCTTTTCTATAATGCGTGTACCACTTACCGCTCTTTCAGCATGGAACAGGTTTAGTTTATTGGGATTTTACGCCTTTTTCAACTACTAAGGTCATATCGCGAAGGCTGGAGCACCTAACCATGGATTCCTGGTATTTCTCTCACCAGTACTACCACAACACCCTAACCGAGCCTCCAGCTGCTCCCCCACATAGGCTCACGATATCAAACCATTGATAGGTGACAATTTTTTGTCACACAGGGTATTTAAGCCGCAGCCGGTTATCGAGCCTGGGACCTCTTGAATGAGAGGCAGATGCGCTATCAACTGCGCCATGGCTGCGGCTCAGCATGGAACAGTCTAACATTTGGATGTCTAGCAATGGGTTAATGCAATGTATTTGTGAAATATTATTGTCACCATTAGGGAAATCTTTTGAGAATGACAACCTTAATATCTAAACTTGAATTTATTTGATGACCTTGACTTTGGCACCATAAAAGAATTTTACAGTGATAAAAGATGAGCATTCTCAATCTATTTTTTAAACTCATCTACTTTTCCTTGTCTCCCTTCTCCTTCATGATTCATAGCTTTACAAGTCTATCATTATTCTTTACAAAAAAAATTGTTGACACTTAACCCTTTCCCAAATGGCATAATTTTAGGGTGATCCACTTCAAAAACTGTCAAGAATGACAAAGTGGAAGTTATTAAAGATAGAGAATTTTTGTAAAATATGGCATAGAAAATATTGAGACAAAAGGAGAAACTGCTGGTTATCAGCAGTTTCTTCTTTGGTTTCAATGTTTTCCCAAGTATTAGGGACGTCAAAACCAGATCTTGTTTGGGAAAGGTTTACATTGTTATCTGTAACATGTTCTTTCAGTTTTCAATGATATACAATTTTGTTGTTGGAGAAAGGGTTAAGGTTAAGAAGTAACAGGTCTTTTGTGCTAAACACTCAAGAAGACTGAATCTTATCAACTTAACAGGTCAAAGTTTCAAGGTTAAATAAACAAAGCATTTTTCCCTCTCTTTCTTTCAAAATTCATATAACAAAACAACTACATGACAAAGTGCATGACACTTTTAAGTGCATTTTATTGATACACATTTCCAAAAAAAGTTGCGCTTAATTTGTAGGAGTCCTTTGTAGCTTTGACAAAAATATTTCACACTTTCCGCAATATGCCATTCTTTTGCCTCAACATTTACCGATACCAGATGGCAAAATTTTAGACTGATTCAAATTTAAAGGTGCAGCAGACAACAATTTGAAGTGGGAATGGAATTTTAATGTATTTGAACATTTTGAGTAGAAAACATTGTGGAAAATAAAGAAACTGCTTGTGTTTTTTTTTAGCCTTCATTATTATTTCTAGGGCGTCAAAAAGCATCATTGTGTGGAAATGGGTTATACATATTTTTTTCATCCTCTTGTTATTTCCCCTCTTGGAATTTTAGATTTTTTGGTGTTTTTGTTTAGAAAACCTTGTGGGAAATGAAGAAATTGCTCGATACAAGCAATTTCTTCAATTCCCACAATGTTTTCCAAAGCCTTTATTATGTGTGGCGTCAAAAAGCATCAGTATGTGGGAATGGGTTAACAACATTTTTTTTCATCCTCTTGTTACTTCCCCACACCCAATTTTATATTTGCATGATTGTGAGGTTAACCTAACACCTTTAGAAAATACATGTTTGCGTTTATAATTACAAAATGAATAGGATCTGTGGTTCAAGGTACAAAATGACCTAGCTGCTGTCCTGAAAAATGTCCTGCCTTAAGCCTTTCCCAAACAAGACCGGATTTTGATGTACCTATTAGAAAAGACTTCAGCATTTTCTCCTTTTGCCTAATTATTTCCTTGACAATATTACACACAAATCCAATCTTTATCAACATCCATTTTTTCGTTTGACACTAGCAGCTTTGAAATTCGACCACCCTTATATTTTGTCATTTGGGATATGGTTAAAATCTAGATTCTGGATTATTTAGTTGGGAGTTTAAAAAAAATGTCAAATATCATCTGGCAATGTGGTATGACAAAAAGTGCCATCTTGTATGTAAGATGAAGGTTTTGCCCATGATATTTCGATACAAAACAAAAGGACCTTTATTTCCTGAATCAAGGTCAGGTGTAACCAATAAAAGGAAGAGATAAAAATTCAGTATGTAGATCATTATACATGCACTGGTATTTCTCTATCATAACTCAAACCCAAACAAGACCCGAGGCGCATTCTTTGGAGTGGAATTTTTTAAGATATCTTAAGATTGTTTAGGTTTTCTTTATTAGCTCCACTGGCCTTTCAGGCCAACGGGCTATTGTCATAGCGGTGTGTCCGTCGTGCGTCCGTCCGTCCGTGCGTCCGTAAACTTTTTCTTTAAAAATCTTCCCATCAGAAACTACTGGATGGATTTCAACTAAACTTCACAGGAATGATCCTTAGGTGACCCTCTCTCAGATTCCTACAAAGAGTTTGGATTGAACCAGAATGACTTGAGTTATCTGCCCTTGAACGTCAAAAAAAGCTGGTTTTGACTTTATTTTTACTCTAAAATCTACAAATATTAACCAATCAAGACAAAACTTGGACAGAATATATATAAGCATGATATCCTGCCTTGGCTCAATTTTCAGCTTGATCGGAATTTTACATCATGAGTTATGTGCCCTTGAATTTGACAAAATTTCCATTTTCGACTTTGTTTTCACTCTAACAGCCATAATTGTTAACCAATCAAGATGATATTTGGACAGAATCTTGTTGACAACAAAATCTTGCTTTTGTGTAATTTTCAGGATGATTGCATTGCTACAATCTGAGTTATGTACCCTAGAAATTGACAAAATTTCAGTTTTCAACACTTTTTTCACTTTTGTGGCCACATATATAGATTAATACTGACAAAATTTGGACAGACCATAAGATCTTGCTCGACTTTAATATTCAGCTTGATTATTGTGGTGTTCAAGACATAAATTATCAAGTCAAAATCATATTTTTAGACCAGAATGTCTTTATTTTCATGACCACTAAGGCTGACTTCGATTGGCACTATAGCTCGCGAGGACGGGAACCATTATTGGGAACCAGCGCTGTTCCGTCAATTGAATTCCTCCCCGTTCTGAGTCAGCCAATCAAAATCTTTGTTTACCTCGACACTGATTGGTTCGCTGACATCCGAGGTGTTCCGAATGACGAAATGGCGGGAATGGTCGGACCACACTTTTTCCGGTGGTCGGACTATAGCTCGGGCCATTACTGTTCGATTGGAGCTATAGCTGCGGAAATGACGTCAATAGCTCGCACTATCGGTGTTCGGTTGGAGCTATCTTCTGAATGGCTCGAGCTATAGTCCCAATCGAAGTCGGCCTAAGTTACATGCACAATCGCAACTTCTTGAACTAATTATCATAAAGAAAAACAACTCTTACTGAACTTTAAATTGCTCATATCAAAAGTTACTTCCCTTAGTTTACCACAATTATTAACTCACATATTGAATTATGTGCCCTTGAATTTGGCATAATGACAGTTTTCAACTTTATCATCACTCTAAAAATCCCCAAAATATTAGTCAATCATTTACCTTCTTTTCGCTTTGACCACATAATTGCTTCTCTTTACTTTGTTTCTGCTCTAAGAATCACAAGAATTTAAAAATATATCAGTTTAAGCATTTAGATAAATTTTTTATAGTAAACCACAAGAAATTCAGGCCTGTGGAGCGACTCAAGACCTTCAGGTCTTTCTAGTTAATGTAAAGCTTTCTTTAAAGCGAGATTCTGAACGAGTTGGTCCAAATGCTCCTTACTCTATAAAAACGACATCATTGCATTCTACGGAATTGACCAAGGGACACAGTAATTAGTATAGACTATAGAACATGTGCCCCCATCAAGCCACTTAGAAAGTCTCGCTCTAAAAATCACTTCGACTTATTTACCTCATGAAAACTTAAAATTAGAAATTCTCACATTAAAGAATGTGCTTCTGGTTTTGATGTTGCTCAATATAGTAACACACACATCTCAGAGACTCACATCTTTATCTTTAAGATCCATTTTGTTGTCTTCAGCAGTTTTCACATTAGAACAGTCCATTTTTTTACTGTATACATGGCAAACTGGGATCACACCCTATTTGTGAGGGGTTCAACCTCTCAGGAATACATTAACCCTTTCCCAAACAAAAAAATTTGAGGGGGCCCGATTTGAAAACTGTTGCAGACGACAAAAGAATTTTAAGGTGCAGGTTGTGAATAATATAGCTAAGAAAATATTGAGGCAAAAGGAGAAACTGCTGGTTATCAGCAGTTTCTTTTTTTGTCTCAATGTTTTCAAAAGCTGTTTCTACTAGGGACGTCAAAACAATGTCTTGTTTGGGAAAGGGTTAAAAGTGAAAAAGGACAAAAAATCTTTCCTATCAATAATTTCTATGGCTTACTTAAGACAAAACATGTAACAAAGAATATTTTGAGAAAGGTTTAACTATATAGGGTTAAGTTTATCCAATAAAAGAAAAAAGAGTTAAAGATTACAAAAGTAGATCATTATACATGTACCGGTAATGTAGTTATTCTTAATCATTTTGACAAGGATGCTTAATTATAATAACCCTTTCTGAAACAAAGATGCTTTTCGCCTAAGATGTTTTGGAAAGCTGTGGAAAATTAAGAAATTGCTTGTTACAAGCAATTTTTTCATTATCCATAATGTTTTCTAACCCAAAATGCAGAGATTCCAAAGTCCAATCAACAATCAAATTGTCGTCTGCAACATCAGAACACTCTTAATTTGCTGTCTGGTGATGGGTTAATCCTTTCCAAATTTAGATTCAGCTAAGAGTTAAAGCTTTGGAAAATATTGAAGAAAAGGGAGTGAATAATCAGCATTTTCTCCCTTTTCCTAAAAATATTGACCCTCTCAAAGAATTTGCAATTAACCGATGCATCTGCATCTCTTTTCAATTTGGACCAGTGTAAAATTTTGTCTTTCGGGAAAGTGTTAATATAAGAAAGGTTAATAACATTTCTTTATAGGCCTGTGGGAAACAATTTCATGTTGGGGGCTCAAGCCCCTGTGTCTGAATATTGGGGGGGAGCTAAATTGGATTTTCCCTAAAGTTTCAGTGTAAAATAATAAAATCAGCATATTTGGCTAAGCCCTCCCCCCTCCCCACTCCTATTGGCCTGCTTTAATTCTTTATCTCAAAGTACATTGTCAAGATTCTTAATTATCTCAAGTGATATCTAAGTTAACCCTGTTCAAAATTAATATGCCTTGGTATTGAAATCCATAATAGAACATTTGGGGAAACAGTGAGGCAACAAAAAGAACAATGCAGATCACCAGCATTTTCTCATTTGCTTTAAAGGGACATTTCATTCCAATTTCAATTTTTAAAGTATGTCTTGATGCAAAGATTGGCTATTCTAATGAGTATAAATACTATTAGTTTTTTGAAGTTGTTGTCAATAAGCGAGAAACATGCATTTAAAGTTGAGATATAATCGATAAATTGCATATAAATCCGAACTGTTGTCCACAACAATTTGTTCAATTTTAACACAAAAATATAGATTTCTCGTAAACGGCGCAATATTTTGGCTTGAAATTTTCAGAATTTTCATAAGGAAATATGCTCTTTCAGATAAAAATAAAAGTCAAATTTATGACATAAAAATCTGAAATGTAACTTTAAGTATTTCCTGTCCTGTATTGAACAAAAGTGCTGTCTGAGACTATGAATCCACTTTGTCGTCTGTACAATCTTTCAAATTGGAACAGTCTAACTTTTCGTTGTTTGGGAAAGGGTTTAGCACCTTTCAGTAAAACATTCTGAACATTATACATGTATACTGTTTACAATTATTCTAATAAACGCCCATATTCTAATAAACGCCCATCCCACACAAATATCAGCTAAAAAAGTGCATATTTCAAGCACAATTTAAAGGAAAAGGGTGATTCTAATAAACGCCCATCCCCTGATTCCAGATTAAAATAATGTGAGTTCTAAACAAAGATCACTTCAAAAGGCAATGAAAGAGAGGATTTTCTGTCACCCAATTAGTTTACAATGTAGGAATTTTATCCAAAAATCGTATTTTACAGTCCTTGTAACAAAACTTTGCAAACTTTTACTTGATTAATCTTGTGTCCATGAATTGACATTTGATTGGCATATTTTGAGTTACAAAATTAGAATGCCTCTAATAAACGCCCACCCCCAACTTTTCTATTGAGCACTTTTGTAATAACCGCCCGGGCGTTTATTAGAATAATTACGGTACATGTATCTGTTACACTGTTCACTTCAACTCTAAACAATATTAATCCTATGTTGTGAATACAGTCAGGGGCTGCAAACATATACTTACAAGTTTTCAAAATAGCCTAATATGTTTTATATTCATTTAGTATAGAAACTTTGATGGAAAATGAGAAAAACCTGTTGACCATTAATTATCTGCTTTTTCCCAGAAGTTTTCGAAAGATGTCTTATCTCTCCAAATCTATAGAAGGATGTAACGTCTCGTTAATAATACTGCAACAGTTTTGCCTTCACATATAGCATTATGTTCCAGATCTAAAGTTTCAATTCAAATTCAGCCTAGCCTTGGTCCAAATGGTATCAACTCTTTTCTAAATGAGACCATGTTTACATTTAATATGTCGTCTGCAAATCCTGCCAATTTGGGTCTACGATTTTGTCGTTTGGTAAACATTGAACTAAAAATTGGACCCTCAATTTCAGATGCCATATTCGGCAAATAAATTACACTTTTCAAAACTAGCACAATGCCTTCATTGTACTTCAAGATTTGCTTTTGATCCCTGATGTGAGAAATTTATGGAAGGCCGGTGCGCCATATGCTAATTGCTAAATGCTAATTGCTAATTGCTAAATGCTAATTGCTAAATGCTAATTGCTAATTGCTGTTACATTCTGGTTGTCTAATTCCCTGCAATGGGAAAGAAAATTGTGTTAAGCCCCACCCCCACGCGCGCACATTCCATTATAATATGGAACGCCGGTGCGCCATATGAAAGGCCGGTGCGCCATATGCTAATTGCTAAATGCTTCATGTTATATGCTGATTTCTTCGTGCCAATTGCTAAATGCTAAATGCTAAATGCTAAATGCTAATTGCTAAATGCTAATTGCTAAATGCTAATTGCTAAATGCTAAATGCTAAATGCTAAATGCTAATTGCTAAATGCTAATTTCTAAATGCTAATTGCTAAATGCTAATTGCTAAATGCTAATTGCTAAATGCTAAATGCTAATTGCTGTTACATTCTGGTTGTCTAATTCCCTGCAATGGGAAAGAAAATTGTGTCTATCCCCCCTCCCCCCCCCCCCACGCGCGCGCGAGCACATGCAAGTGCCACCTGCGAGCTGGGAAGACGAAGATAGGGTGGTCACACTTTTTCTAAAAGAAATCATTTTAGCTAGTTTGATTAAATTCTGGTTGAAAATGTAGGAGTTGCACACAGGAGAAAATAGGCATTTTCCTTAAATTCAAGGGCAAATAATTCAAGAACGAAAACAGTTATCTGAATTCCGTAAGAACAACTAGACACCATGGAGATTCATTGTGACAAGTTTGATCAAATTCCTATCAAAACTGTAGGAGGAGCCATTAGAGAAGACGAATGTGGTTAGTGTTATATTTAGACTTACTTGGTGTTCATGTAGTTTAAAGGGCGCTCTGTTCGATCTCAAGCGTGCTCTTATCTTGAAATCGACTGAACTTGAGAGTGTCAATGAAACAAAACCTCCATGAAAATTTCAACTTTGAGCCATTGTAGCAGTCAGACTTCGTTACGCATCCCCAAACAATTGCATTTTCTTTGAAGAACAATATGTTGGCTCTTAGTTAACGAAAGATTGGACAGATTATCTGTTAATTTGAAAAAGTTCCACCGTATTTTGTGATAGAGGCGTGACGATCAGATTGAACGTAGAAAAATGCCTTGTCATAAAGAATAGTCTAGATGGTGCCAAGGCTCAAATTACGGACGCCTGTGTGTGTGTGTGGGGGGGGGGGGGGTAACACAATTTTCTTTTTAGCATTTAGCAATTAGCATTTAGCATTTAGCAATTAGCAATTAGCAATTAGCATTTAGCAATTAGAAATTAGCAATTAGCATTTAGCAATTAGCATTTAGCAATTAGCATTTAGCAATTAGCATTTAGCAATTAGCATATGGCGCACCGGCCTTCCATAGAAATTAGAACACCGTTATACTTTTACCGGTTTACAAAAAACACGAAAACACATTGCGAAAAAGTGCCTTTAAATTTTAATAATGTCTAGGTAAAAAAAGTAATCAACTCACCTGCCCAGGTAGGCTTCTGACATTTTTTACACGTAACTTTCTGACACATTACCCCGATTCCGATCCTGTTATACTGAAGTCAGCATCAAAACAACACACGACGTCTGTCACATTTCATATTGTACATGACATATGAACTTACCTTACCTTTTTAAGCATGAATGGAGCTACTGTTTTGAATGGTAGTACGCGTAAAATTGGATTTTTCGATCAATGTAGACCTACTTTTGATATACAGTGCTAGGAAATACTTCGCAAATCTCTTTCCATTTTATCTGGCCTGTTAACAGATAGTTTCTTATTGCCCTGACCAGGTTATCTGTAATTCAAGATGTTGATGGTCGATAAACCCAGCTTGAGAGCAATAAATTACCCACACACTGACCACAATATAGTGAAAGTGTATTTGCTGATGAACCACAATCATTATTTTACACCAAGAGCTTTTCTGGTTGCAAAACATTGTAAGAAAAGAAAGGGACACAAAGTCATATTTTACAGAATTCATATAAAAAACTTCGCAAAATGACTAGGTAATAAATGAATTACGTTATTCTAATTTCAAACTGGTTAATAATTGATAAAATGCAAAATGTATTTTGTTACTGCACTACATTTTTATGTTATTGTCTTTTTGTACTATATTTTCACTGCACCAATAATTAATCATACTTTAATTTTGGAAAACGTATGAAACTAGATAGATCTATGAAATGAATTTAATTTTCTTAAAAGGCTTAGTATAGAAAAAATATTTTGTATTTAGCTATTGAATGATTAGATGATAAAGATTCAATTTGCTATTATCCTTTTTTTAAGAAAATGTACAGAATTATTTTTTCAAAGGAAATGGAGGAATTTTTACTGTTGTTGTATGTCCACATGACTATGACCCTTCACAAAACAACAAGATTGAAGATCAAAATCCAAAGATGTTGCAGACGATAATTTCAAATGAATGGAATTGCATAATATTTTCTGGTCTTCCTGGGAAGAAAACATTCTGGAAAGCGAAGCATTTACTTGTGTTATCCTGGCTTGTATCTGGAAAAAGAGCCCCTATGGAATATGAGACGAACACGGATCCTGTTCAGCTAAGGGTTAATAAATATCTGCAATGCTTTCTTAATCTCATTCCAAAGAAGACTTGATTTTGACGCCTGTATTAGTAAAAGCCTGCGAAATCATCTAGGCAAAAGATAAAATTGTGGACCATCAGCAATTTCTGCTTTTGTCTAAATGTTTTCTGGGTTATAATTTTTCACATGTTCTATTTTTTCGACATCTATTTTGTTGTCAGAAGCATCCTAAAATTTTGTTATTTGAGAAAGTGTCTGTATTACTTTTTGCAAAGTCTGTATTCACTAAGGCACAAGCCGATCTTGATTCTGAATGCTAAATAATCCTGCGGAACCAAGACGTGGTTTTCATGTTCCTTACAGACATACTTGGTAAAACATAGAAACAAAAGAAGAAAATGTTGATGGTTAGCAATTTCCTCTTTAAGGTCTCAAATAATTTCTGTGAAACCAGGCCCAATCTTTATCAACATCTGTTTTATCATCTACATCTAGAAATAAAAAAGTTCAAAGTTTTGCGGTTTGGAAAAGGGTAAAATGCCCTTTACACTAGAAAAAAAAAAACAATAAAAGGCAACTCATTTCTCCCAAAATCATTGTTTAACCCTTTCCAAAAATTTCCAAGCAAGATCTGTTTTAATTACTCATAGTTAAGTCTTGGGAAAACTATAAGGGTAATAGAAAAAGTACTGGTCTTCAGCTTGTGTTCCCTTTCTGTCAATATTTTATTACGGTATGTTACAAAAATGATATTGTCTGTCAACAACTATTTCGTCGTCTATACTAGTTGTATTATAGATGATGGTCTAAAATTGTGAGGGAAAGGTATAATTTTCTTAAAAACAAACCACTAAGTCTTAATCTTAGCTGTTCTTAAATTTTGCCACATGTATATTATTAAATACTTTTAAGAATTATATCTACACCATTTTTCCCGCAAGATAAATCAGAAATAAAGTTTATGACTACAGTTTTTTTTTTCAAATACATGAACTGAGATGAGAGTCTGAGAGACAAAGAATGTTCACCATTCTGTCTCATTTGAATCAATAAAACACCAAGGAAAAAGAATAGACCTACTGTCTGACACCGGTGTGTGTGTGGGGGGGGATAAAACATTCAGTAAAAGGAAAACCCAAGTAGATCTAGTGAAATACTGTTTTTCAGCATTTCTTCCTTTGTCATGATGTTTTTAAAGTTTATTTCATTATCTACATTAAACCAGGCCTCTTAGGGGGAATGGTTCAAGAAAGCCCGATGAAATTCTAAGATAGCCGTTCCAGCTTGGTCCTAGATGTACTGGCTTTGAGAGAGAATATGGCATGAAGGTTTTATGGGGTCATAGTTAGGGTAATAAAACATCCCTGCTGGGGAGTGTTATAAGAGGCTAACTGCAACTAGCCTGATCAATCCTGATTGCATTCTGGGAAGTATTTCCTACCACTGTATACGATATTTTTCCATGCCCCGAGCTATCAATAACTTGATTAAACGTTGCCGTTGGTATTTAACCCATTCCCAAACTACAAAATATTTACCTAGCTTTTATTTCAAAACTGCTGCAGACTCCTGACAACAAAAATAATTCAAACCAAAAGGTGTTAACTGTTTGTATACAATCTAGCATAGAAAATATTGAGCCAGAAGAAGACATTTTTGCTCAATGTTTTCCAATTCTTTTCTATCAGGGACGTAAAAAACATCATCATTATCATTATCATCATCATCATCATCATCATCATCATCATCATCATCATCATCATCATCATCATCATCATCATCATCATCATCATCATCATCATCATCATCATCATCATCATCATCATCATCATCATCATCATCATCATCATCATCATTATCATCATCATCATCATCATCATCATCATCATCATCATCATCATCATCATCATCATCACCAATCATCATCATCACCAATCATCATCATCATCATCATCATCATCATCATCATCATCATCATCATCATCATCATCATCATCATCATCATCATCATCATCATCATCATCATCATCATCATCATCATCATCATCATCATCATTCCCTGACCAGAATATCAGACCGGACACAAATTGAAAGCACATAGATCTACCTTCGTATTTTGATGATTTAATCAATAGACCTCGTCTTTGGAGAGTACCTTTGGGTGAAAGCAGTGTAAATACACAAACATTTAGATGACATTGTGTTAAAGTGACATTTCAGAATTTTTTGTAATAAATTTTACTTTTATTCTTATCTGAAAGAGCATATTTCCTTATGAAAATTCTGAAAATTTCAAACCAAAATATGGCGCCGTTTACGAGAAATTTATATTTTTGTGTTAAAATTGAACAAATTGTTGTGGACAACAGTTCGGATTTATATGCAATTTATCGATTATGTCTCAACTTTAACCCATTACCACACAGTGACTCCTTTTGACTCCTCACAAGATAATTGCTTTGGAAAACATAGTGGGAAATGAAGAAATTGCTTGTGACAAGCAATTTCTTCATTTCTCACTATGTTTTCCATCCAAAAAGACCTTAAAATTAAAATCTCCATTCACTTGAAATTGTCGTCTGCAGGTTCTTTCAATTTGGACCGCCCTAAAATTTTGTCGTTTGGTAATGGGTTAAATGCGTGTTTCTCGCTTATTGGCAACAACTTAAAAAAACTAATAGTATTTATACTCATTAGAATAACCAATCTTGGCATCAAGACATACTTTAAAAAATGAAATTGGAATGAAATGTCCCTTTAATCTATGTAAGAAATGATCGAATTTCTGGTTTATGATGGTTATTTAACCACGTTTTTAAGTTAGACAGCACATTGAATAATCCGCGAGGGTGACAGCACTTTCCAGGGGACGTTAGACCCGGGGTTAAGGGGGAAAGGAGGCGGACGGCTCGTCGTCAGTAGAGCGTATACCGCCTAACAGATACTCTTGTTCGATTAAATACCAGTTACATAAATCGGCATTTCCAACTTTCCAGCCTTGCAGTTTTGGACAATTTCTTGCGAGTTGCAAAGGATGATTGCAAACCAGTGTTGTTATTATGGTAAGCTATTGGCAAATTGTGTAAATGCGTGTCTTTTTGGAGAAGAAAAATACAGAAATAAGGAAGTTACGCTGGTTTATTTACTATTTAGTACTAGTGTTCGGACGTTACATATTTTTCGGATACACCATAAAATATTCAAAATTATCAATCTAATTAAGAGTTTATGTTAAATTACCGATTTATATTTATTCGTATTTGCTTTGCTTCTTATATATTTTGATATAGCTCTATGGAATTTTTTTATAAAAAGTTTTGGAATGGTGGTGAAGAAGAGAGAACATTTTTCTAACTATCAGTGAATTCTCCTTTAACAACATCAGATATGATATTTATCATACATGTTACAGGTGTTGTTCCATGTCCAAAAAACAGCTGACTTTGATGAACAAACACCAAAGAAATATAACCAGTACTTTAACCATTTCCCAAATGGATTTTTTCACCTAGAAAGCCGCTACAGAGGTCAAAACGGATGATGATTACCCATGATTAAGACAGGATATGTGTAGAAATAAGTACATAAAATATTGAGTCAAAATGAGAAAATGCTGATTATCAGCATTTTCTTCTTTTGCCTCAATTTTTTCCTAGGCCCTTCCTATTAGGGATGCCGAGCCCGGATAGCTCAGTCGGTTACGTCGGAGTCTTTCAAACTGGGGGTCTCCAGTTCGAACCCCGGCTCGGCCAGTATCCATTCTGACATTTGACAAAAGTCATTTGTGTCTCACCAATGGGTGTGAATCATCTATAGCTGGAGGCTCGGTTTGGATATTGTGGTTGTACTGCTGTGAGAAATACCAGGAACCCACGGTTAGGTGCTCCAGCCGCCGCGATATGACCATAGAAGTTGAAAACATCGTAAAACCCCAATGAAATCAAATTCTATTAGGGATGTCAAACCCAGGCCCTGGTTTCTCAAAAAAAACATAAGTACATACTCATGAGAACATGCTCAACTTCAAAGGAATACTCTCCAACGTTGAAGGCTATTTGGTTGAAGTTTACATGGATTTCATGCGATTTGAGCAGGGTACTCAGATTTGAGTCTGAGAATGTACTTAAGTTTTTTCCGAGAAAGGGTTAATGATAGTTTTGGTTGCAAGTTCTTTTCTTTTCTAAAATGCACGCTTTTTATTACACCCGAAGGGTACTTGGCATGATCTATTTATAATTTCAGTGAAAATGATTTTGAAGGGTCAATAATGGATGAGGAGAATCATAAACAACGTAAATATTTTACTTTTTAATCCTTTCCCAAACGACAAAAATCTAGGGGCTCCAATTTGAAAGCTGCTGCAGATGACAAAATAAAGATTGAAAAAGATTGGATTTGTGTAAGATATAGCCTAAAAATATTGAGACAAAAGGAGAAACTGCTGGTTAAGAGCAGTTTCTTCTTTTGTTTCAATGTTTTCCCAAGCCTTTTCTCTTACGGACATAAAAACCAGGTCTTGTTTGGGAAAGGGTTAAAATAAAGCGATATAAATTGAACAGATTATACATCATACATGTATAATTGAACTTTTAAATTCAATCAGTCAAAATTTTTGCCATTTGAGAAAAAGGTGAATTTAATTTTACAATCAAGATTTTTGCAAAGTCTTGAACAGACCTATTCAAATACAGTCAAAACTGTGTTTGCGGTCACCTGTGTATAGCAGCCAAACTGTCATATACAGCCAGTCCAGGTCCTCCCATTCAATTTTACTCTTTAAAGTAACTGTGAATAGCAATATTCTGTCTAATGTTGTCAGCAACCAGCTTTAATTGTCCCGATTGCTCTTTATCTATATCCCCTTAAGCAGCCATGCACAACCAATTGGTGGCAGGTAATGTGTGAAATATTTATAATGCATCTGGCAATTTGCATAATCATGTGCATAAACCATGAAAAGGTGTGATAAACAGTTAAATGTCATAAAAAAGTGTACCTTTTTTACTTTACAACACTTGCATTTACTTCATATGAATAGGGCCCGTCATACAAGTAGACATTTACATCCAGCCTTCAGAATATTCTATTCTTTGATGAGCAGCCAACTGTCGTATGTTGCCAATTTTGGTGTGTCCCTTGGCTGGCTGCATACGACAGTTTCGATTGTACTACTTTTGATGCTAATTTCTATCTAAACTTTTGTTAATGAATAAAGCATGAAATTATCCTTTTGGTCAGGCCTTTGTATATTTTCTTAATAACAAATAGTTCCTCTTTAACCCTGTCCAATTTGAAAGCCTGCACAGGCGACAAAATGGGTGTGCATAAAGTTAGAGAATTAGTGTACTTATTAATAACAAAGAAAATATTTAGGCAAAAGGAGAAAATGCTGATCAACAGCATTTTCTTCTTTTGTCTCAATGTTTTCACAAACCTTTTATACTAAGGATGCCCAAACCATGCCTTGTTTGGGAAAGGGCTAATTTCTGTATATTCAAATCTATATAATTTTAGCAGGACCCTCGGCTGCCAAACAGAGAAAAAAGAAGGCCACAAAAACATCACAAAAGCAAGATGCTGATTTAAAAGAGACTGTGTCTAAACATTTCATCAACAAAAAAGGTGCTGAAAATGACAGAATTAAAGTTGAATCAAATGGTGATGATGACAATGACTTTATAATGGACTCATCCTTTACAAGTACAAAACAAAGATCTGACGGTGCTACAAATAGTCCCATTTCTAGGCTAGCTGCAGCAAGTAGGAGGCATTCTAGAAAGAGAAAATCTGACGATTCTGGCATTGATCTTAGTGCTGATGGTAAAAACAAGAAAACTACTGCTGCAAAAGTTACATCAAACAGAAAGTCTAATAAGAATAACAAAAAGGGTGAGAGTGAAATAAAG
Organism: Fragum sueziense; assembly: GCA_963680895.1. Classification (NCBI taxonomy): domain Eukaryota; kingdom Metazoa; phylum Mollusca; class Bivalvia; order Cardiida; family Cardiidae; genus Fragum; species Fragum sueziense. Next base: position 21,603,314 of record OY804597.1, read on the forward strand.
GTAGAAGATCAAATTATGAAGATTGAACAGACTGAACAAGTTGATTTTGGTCATGAAATTAAATCTGAGCCTGGTACAAAATCAACAAATAAAAAACAAAAATCTAGAAGTTCGAAGACAGCTGGCAAAGTGACCAACAAATCAATAAAAGCAGAAGATAAAAATACAAAGTCTGAAGTAAATAAAAGTGTAAAGAAAGAAAATGGTAATTCAAAGCGGAAAGCCAAGTCAGATTCAAAGACAGAAAGCAAGAGTTCCAAAACAAAGAAAGCTAAAACTGACAATAAGAAGAAAGAAAAGACAGAAGCTGAAAATGAAACAAAGAAAATGGCAGATGTAAAGGACACAAGAGAAAGTATACCAAGTCACATCACAAACAGTTCAGATGTCATGTCTATATTGATGCACATGGAAGGGCCGTCAACATCTCAAGGTCATGTCAAGGTCAACAGTGATGTTAATGATGATGATGAAATGATGTCAGATAGTGAAAGTGAGGAGAAGATGAACACAGAGAATGATTCTGATGAAAGCGAAGGGGAATGGGAAGATGTTGAAGGTAGGCTTTATGAATTATGATTAGTTTTTGCCATTGCTTCATGTAAAAGGAGGAATATTTGGAGTAAATCAAACTGATGAAAGTGAATTGGCGAGGGTCTACACAAGTCGAAATTCCATGAACATTATCCTTGTGATTGTCATGTTCAATTTGTGACTGACCCTTTTTGGTTACTGTAGCATCACAGGTTTTGAATATCCAAGTAGATTTATGAAAACTTTAGACAAGATGTGAAAATACAGTTATTGCAAATCATGAATTTTTGATAATTTCAGATCCTTTTATCCTTTATTTGTCTGTATACTTCAGATGTAATTTTTGTTCTATTCAGAGACTTTAAGATCTAGATTTTGAGAAATTTTGATTCATTTGATGAAGTTAAAGTCATCCTGCTATTGAGTAAACCCACCGGTATGTTCAATTATATATTATATATTCAATTTATCAACAGATCACAATGTGAACAGTCCTAAGAAGTCTCAGGATCCTAGTAAATCTGTGGAGATAACACTGGATGCTCCTGTCATATATAAAAAGAGGTAGGTTTTGTTTTTAAGATCTACAAATAAGAAGGGGGTGAAGAATTTTCAAGATGCAATATTTCCTATATTGTTCATTAAACCCTATGTTGTGGGTACTCATTTGAATTGTCTCATTGAGACAATTCCAATGAGTATGCACACAACATAGGGATTGGAAATGAAATAAAAGAAAATAGAATTTAAACAACATTTGGATTGGAAATGATATAAATTTAGAATGCTTGTAGCCCCTCCAATCTGTCACTGCTCTTTCAATTAAAAAACTGCTGAAGACAACAAAATTGGTGTTGACAATGATAGAATCTACAATATAGATTGTACAGAAAATGTTGAGGCAAATGCTTTTCTAAAATGTATTCTACCATGTGTAATTTAAATATAAAGTTTTCGTATTAATTGATTTTGTCCGTTTGCATCTTCTATCTGTCCTCCAACTTGTGTTGCTGTATATTATACTTTTAAAAGTAGAAATGTTTATTTGAAAATCATTTGATAATTGTCAATAGCTGCAACAATGCTTTCCTTTTTGAAATCATATGTTTAATGTGTAAAGTATGTTGATAAAGTTTTTGCCATAAATCTTGCAGGAAAAAGAAGGAATTTGACCTCCATGACTATCTAAAGAAACAAGTGAACAAGTACAAAAGGGAGCTGGCTCTTGACACACATAAGGTAATAACAAAAATATGCCTAACTTATACAGTGGGCTCCTCTTTATTGCAAGTCTTTTAACTGCTGATAACCAGCAGTTTCTCCTTTTGTCTCAATATTTTCTGTGTCATATTTTACACAAATCCTATCTCTAATAACACTCATTTCGTCCTTTATGGCAATTTTTGGACCACCCTAGAATTTTGTTGTTTGGGAAAGGAATCACCTTGTCTGTGAGTGTCTGTCTGTCAGTCCACATATCTTGTGAGCAAAGCTCCTCCAAAACGGTTTGGCAGATTTTAATGAAAATTCATCTATCAACATGACATGATATTTGCATGAAGCAATTTCTATGCCCTCCAAGGTCAAGCAAGGGAGATAATTTGGCTTTGAATTTGTGACCTGTGCCGGCACAAGGTGTGTATGTGTGTGTGTGTGTGGGGGGGTATTAATTAGTTTGCTCTTTAACAGTTCTTGTACATATCATTTTAGCCTGATGATTCAAAGATAAACCACATTTATTTCAGACACACTTACTCTGTTTGATATCCAGGGGATTCTACCTGAACTTTGTATGTGGGAGGGATGTTCTTCAAGCCCAGGTCATGTCAGTCGTCATGACGGCAAGAGAGTTGACCAATCCAATCATGAAGAAACATAGTCAAGGACATCTGATGGGTGTTTTGAAGTGGATTAATAAGGAATTCCATCTTACAGATACAAAAAGCTCTGGGAAAGATAATATGGTAGGTCTTTACTTTAGTTTTAACTTTTAAGCTCTTTGCCAAACAATTATTTTAATTTCACCAGAATATATTCAAAATACATTTAGATCTAGTACATTTCAAATAATGTGATTGATTAATGGAATTACTGTACAGATCCACTCAATGCTATGAATTCTTCTTTGAATTGCTTTTTAAGGATGCCTTCTATCCTATTGTCACAGTATTTACTCTGTGATGAATTGTCTCATTTTAGGAAGACAGACTGGTTCAGTGTTTACAGAACAGAACTTATTCTGACAACACACAGTTTACCTTGGTAAGTATCGGGTTTTACTGATACACTGCCATATGTCATTTTAATTCAATTTTTGAAATCGGTTGTCTAGATCTGCATGAAATTTATTGGTTGCTTACATCAATATCAATTCTGAAGCAGTGGAATTTGTTCCTATACTATAATTGAATGAGATATGTTATCTTGTAACAAAGAAAATCTCTTAGAATAGGCATATAGACTAATTACATTGTTTCTGGCAGAAAATTTCATTTATACATGTGATGTACTTTTATGAATAATGATAGTTGTTTGAATTGATTGATTTCATATAAAAAGAAGACTTGTTGATTCTTAGATTCCTACTCTAATGAAAGATTTGAATTGTATCATGTATGTAATAGTCATGTACAATTCAATTTATTCCAGTTATGTGTTATGGTGCTGAGATATTTGGGCTTCTTGACCAGAATAGTGATGTCTTTACAACCTGTACCATATAAGCAAGCACAGGTAAGATCTCATGGCCGAGATGTCTTTACAACATGGACATATTCTCCAAAGTAATCATGGTCCTCTTGCTTCAGTTAATATTGTTATGTACATTATGGTGCTGAGATATCTAGGCTTCCTTACCAGAATAGTGATGTCTTTACAACCTGTACCATATAAGCAAGCACAGGTAAGATCTCATGGTCGAGATGTCTTTACAACATGGACATATTCTCTACAATAATCATGGTCGTCTTGCTTCAGTTTATATTATTATGCACATTAACCCTTTCCCAAACAAGACCTGGTTTTGACGTCCATAATTGGAAAGGCCTGGGAAAACATTGAAACAAAAGAAGAAACTGCTGATAACCAGCAGTTTCTCCTTTGGTCTCAATATTTTCTGTGCCATATTTTACACAAATTCAATCTTTAAAAACACCCATTTTGTCATTCATGGCAGTTTTTGAAGTAGATCACCCTAAGATTTTGTCTTTTGGGAAAGGTAGGTGCTGAGATATCTAGGCTTCATGACCAGATTGGTGATGTCTTTACAACCTGTAGGCTGTAGCGTATAAACAAGCACAGGTAAGTTTTCTTGGTCAATATGCCTCTGCAACATGGAAATATTATCTTCAATAAGGTAAAACCCCATCATGGTACACTTGCTTCTGTTACTATTGTTAATTGAAATATGTTATCTTTTGTCTCAATAGTTTCCAAAACCTTGTTTAATTCGGACATAAAAATCCGGTCATTTGAAAGGGTTTAATCTTCTTTCTACAGCAAAGTGGTCCTCAGAAATCCAGAAAATCTCCAAAGGGTAAACAAGCAAAAGTAAAACCAAGGGACGAGAAATCAACAACACAGAGTAAAAAGGATAGCAGCTCAAAGGCCACTACAAACAAGAAGAAACAAACTCCAAAATCTAAGAATAAAGTGACAAAAGGTTCTGAAAAACCAGAAACAGACGCTGACTCAAAAAATAGTGAAAAAGACGCTGAACAAAATAGTTCTAAAAGAAACAAGCGAAGATGCTCCAAGAATCTGTCAAAAGGTGCCTATAAAGAACAAGATGAGGGAAATATTGATGAGATTGACGGTGACTTGGACGATGATAATGATGTTGACTTTAAGGCAGGTGATGAAAGTGATTCTGACAGTAGCGATTGTGATAATAGTGTTAAGGATGTGAAGGAAAGTAAGAAGGGAAAAGGAAAGAGTAAAACTTCAGGGAAAAGGAAAAGCTCAGGAAAAAGGAACAGCTCAGGGAAAAGGACACAAAGTCTAGATGATTCCACTTTAAGGTAATTGGTGTATTCTTTGCATATCATCGGAGTAAGTGCAAAACCTTGTATGTCGATTTTTGCGATTTTCAAAGTACAATCTTGTGTGTCCAGTTGTGACAATTCTTGCAGGTTTAGAGATAGTTATACTAATCAGTATTATTGACACATTATTCATGAACAATATGTCCAAATTTCAAGTGAAACTTTTTAGTTTGGGAAAAATTATTACGCCTTTTTCTTTCCCCTTTAAAATTTTCCAAAAACGAGATATGAGGTTTTGCATTTACAACGACAATATATTCTTAAATTTTGACATGTACAATGTATAAAAATTCAAGGATTGAAAACCACATTACTGCAAAATACAGTTAGATGAAAGATAAAAGGTTTGATAATATTCCATGTAATGTTTTGGCACTAAAATATAAGCATGTTCAAAGAGAATAAATCAAATCCGAAACAGCAGCTCCTCTTTAGAACCCCAATAGATATGATTTTAGAAAACAGTGACTTTTTTCAACCTTATAGGTAAAGAAGAAATTGCTGATGATCATCCTTTTCATTCAAGGATTTCTCTCCATTTCCTTCAAGGATTTCTTTGTTACAATTTGAAGATAGTATTTTGTTGTCTGCAACTCCTTATTTGGACCAGCCTGAAATATCTGAAATTAAGGTACTCCATCCATCATAACATACCAAACACTTTATTTACTTTTTGGCATCACCCATGCCTTTGGGAGTTGACGATGGCATACACTTGTAAACCGGGCACCTTCAGTGACAACCTAAGTTAAAGAGGGATACTCCATCAATTTATGTTGTTACGGATGACACCAAAGTTTCATGAAGGGTTTGGTATCTAGTTAAGGATAAAATGCTTTAATTGTATTATTTTATGCATTTCCCAGTTCTGACAGTGATTTTGAAGAAGATTCCATTCTAGTAAGGTCACAGTCTTTAAAGAAACAACCCAGTAGTACAAAGAACCAGAAAGTCCTGTCTTCGGACTCGGATGGGTCGCCAAACGTAGACAGGAAGCATTCCCCAACAGGTGAGAACACATTACTGAACATTGACGCCCTTCAAAATGAAGGATTAGGAAAACATTTAGGAAAATGAAGAAATTGCTTGTGACAAGCAATTTCTTTATTTCCCACAATATTTTCTACCCTAAAGACTAGGATGGTCATCAAACATTGACAGGAAGCATTCCCCAACAGGTTTAAACACTTTGTGTTTTGTGTTATCCTTTTCTCAATTGGCAACACAATTGATCTTGATAAAGATATGATTTGTGAAAGTCATCCAAAGAACCAAAAAATTTTGTTTGACATCACTATTTTCCATTTTTATTGAAAAATGGTGGGCGTATGTTTTATGTTGTCCGTCTGTCTGCCTGTCTGTCTGTCTGTCTGTTGGACAGTCCGAAACTTAAACTTAAACACATCTTGTTTCTCTCAATACTTTCTATGCTACTCTATGTGCACCTTGCAGATCAAATTACATAAATTTTGATATGATCTTTCTCTTTGAATTCAGACCAGTTAATGAATTTGTCTTTTAGCAAATGGTTAACTTTCTACATTTTACATTTACAGGAAATGATACATGGTTAGAAGTGTACATTGAGACAGAAAACAAGTGGATAAGTATGTATCAAAACAAATAAGGGGTTATAGCCCTTACAAAATATTATTCAAAGTTCATCAAACGTAATGTTTTGGGTTCTTATTTAATCCTTTCCCAAACGGCAAAATTTTCAAGTGATCCACTTCAAAAACTGACACAAATGACAAAATGAATGTTATTAAAGATAAGATTTGTGTATTATACAGCTCAGAAAATATTGAGACAAAAGGAGAAACTGCTGGTTATCAGCAGTTTCTTCTTTTGTTTCAATGTTTTCCCAAGCCTTTTCTATTAGGGACTTCAAAACCAGGTCTTGTTTGGGAGAGGGTTAAATCATCTTTTCAAGATGATTGAAATAAGTGCCAACATCTTTGGGTTTGGACAGAGTAGTGAAGCAAATTGTTTAGTATGTTTGGCTTCTTCTATGAGAAAATTGGGTGCAGAAATAAAAAGAAAATGAGGTAGGGATCATTGTGGAAAATGACAGGAAACTATGTAGGAAATGGTAACAGATTTAAAGTTACATGATAAAGGACAGAAATTTGTGAAAAGTTAAGAAATTCTACCAAGTATTGTTTAAGCAATCTGTACAGATTTAACATGTTTCATCTGTGACAGTCATTTTATTCAGAAAAATAAAATGATTCAATGATGAATTACTAATTTCTGACAGGCATATGCAGTTACACAAAGGAAGTAGCCAAACCAGCTGTAATCAGATCACATGCATCATCTCCACTCTACTATGTTGTGGGTATAGATAATAGTAAGTTGAAATTTAATGCATTATTTCATGCAATCAACAGTTTATCCTCTTTCCAAATCACAAGCATTTAGACAGATCCAACTTGAAATCTGCTGCAGATGACCAAATGGGTGTTGATAATATAAGCACACAAAATGTAGAGGCAAATGGCAAATCTTTTGCCTCCAGGTTTTCGTAAGCCTTTTCTTTTAGATGCTTTTAAGAGTGTCACTGTTTGCAGATAAGAGGGAGTAAAGGCTTTTCAAAATGCAATATTTCATTTATTCATCAAATCCTATCATGTGGGTACTCATTTGAATCGTCTGATGGAGGCAATTCAAATGAAGGCCCACAACATAAGGTTCGAATTGTAATAACAAAGTTTGAATGTTTATACCCTCACTTATCTGAGCCGCGTTCTTTAGAGCGAGATTTCTTGAGATATCTTTAGATTTCGTAAGATGTTTTAGGATAAAGCTCTCTTTTGAGCAAGATTTTTAAGACGCTCAATGGGGGCGCCATTATGCTATACTTCATGTGGAAACCCTTGGTTAAATCTGTAGAAACAATGTAAAGAGAATTGACTGAGTGGTTCCGAATGCTCCATGATTCATAAACTGCGGAGTTCCGAATGTTCCATACTTCATACAAATGATGTCATGATGACATCATTTGTATGAAGTATGGAACATTCGGAACACCTCGCTTATAATCTCAGTCTCAAAGACGCTGTATCAAAAACTTTCCTAAGAAATCTTAAAAAATCTGGCTCTAAAGAATGCGCCTCTGTTGCTTTAACCACCATGGTATTTGTGGAATTACAGACAATGCCATAAAGGATGTCACAATACGGTATGCAAGTGAATGGCTGACAAAGACCAGAAAGCTGCGACTGGAAGACGACTGGTGGACGGAGACTTTAGAACCGTTTGTTTCCGCGGATAAGGATCGTGATGCGGCAGAAGATAAGGATATGCAGGCGTATCTGTTACAGTGTCCACTCCCTACCAGCATATCACAGTTTAAAGGGCATCCTTTGTAAGATTTTATGAATGTTTTGAAAAAAGAAGAAGCTCTAAAATTTAGTTTGGAAAAAGTAGAGATAATATACACTCTGCAACAGAGTTACAGATAAGTGAGGATGAAGACATTTGTTATAACTTTGTTATTTCAATATTATTTCAATGTGTTATATCGGAGGGGAACCAGTGTTCTCAAATTCTCAAAATTTTATATTTACTTTATTTTCAGATTGATAAATTTTAGTTAAATTGTCAAGACATCGCAAGGCTGAAATTTGAACTTAACTGTGCTTTCAGATATATCTTGAAGCGTCATCTGTTGAAATATGAAGCCCTGTACCCCAACACTATTGTACCAGTGGGTTATATCAGAGGGGAACCTGTATATTCTAGGGAATGCTGCCATACTGTAAGTGAATGCTTTTGCAGATTAATCCTTTCCCAAATTGCCAAATTTTAGAATGGTCCAATTGGAAAGCTGCTGTAGACAACAAAATTTGTTTTGCTAAAGAAAGGAATTGTGTAAATAAAATAGATAAAGAAATATTTAGGCAAAAGTAGAAAGTACCTCAATGTTTTCCAAAGTATTTTCCATCAGGGACGTCAAAACCGGACTTTGTTTGGGAAAGGGTTACCCATTGTCATGTTGAATGGTGATCGACTTTATCAAATAAACAATGATGTACACATTTTCATGAAAAATATGTGACCCGTCGCGCTAAAAGGGACCTTATCGGGTGTGTGAAAAATATCGACCCTAGTCAGTCTGCGCAGTCCGCGCAGCCAGACTAGGGCCGACACTTTTCACTTTTATGTAAATTTCTAAATTCGGAATTGTTTCCCTATCTTACTATATGTTCATTTGTAGCATACAGGATCTGGTTGACCTGTACCGAGTCTGACAAGTTTGTCAAAATTTGGATTTTTAGAGTTTGGATAAGGTCCCTTTTAGCATGATGGGTCACATATATTAAACGTTTTTGGTTATAAAGGTATTTTATTGTTTGTGTTGAACAGAATTCACTATTATTAGACACACTTGTTTTGTAGAAATTTGATCAACTCTTTTTGTCCTTTTCAGTTACATTCCAGAGAAAATTGGTTGAAGGAAGGCAGATGTGTAAGGGTAAGTAAACATCAATGGTAAAACATGAAAATATTGTAATTCTTTTATGCACTACAGTTTTTGTGTACTCACTATAAATATTATTGAAAACTTTCTGTTTAACCCATTATCACACAGTAATGGTTTATTATGCCCAATAAGATAAGGCTTTGGAAACCATCCCACAAAAAATGTTTTCTGCACAGAAAGACATAAATATGTAAAATTTCATGCACTTGAAATTATTGTCTGCAATATCTTAGAATTTGGGCAAGTCTAAAATCATGCTCTCTGGTTATGTGTTAAAGATAGATAGAAACATTGTTGCTGCTTGGTGTACTAGTTAACATTGAGAAAAAAGAAGAGCCTGCTGATGATCAGCACATTTGTCTTTTGTCTCAATGTTTTCATTGCTATGATTTCCTCAAATTCTATGTTAAATGATAATGCATTTTGTCACCTGCAACAGCTTTCAAATGACTAAGATTTTGCTGTTTGTGAAATTGTTAAAATGAAGAACAAGATGTAGGCAGATCCAGGCCTTTTTCCCAGAGGGTGGGGGCATGTTTTCCAGAGGGGGAGGGGCGACTACATTAGCACATGAAAAAAACATTATAAATCTGTTTAATAAGCCTTCTTTTACAAATTTTAGAAGGGGCCCTTGCCCACAGGCCCCACCCTGGATCCGTACATGTACAAAAAGGGACTTGTATGTTATGTAAATATTAACATAACCCAAATGTATGACATTTTTTTTATATTTTTTAGCTGAAGGAAGAGCCATACAAATATGTCAAGTCCAGAAAACGATGGGTAAGAATTGTACTGACTATTCCTTGAAATAACTAGACTGTTTTGAAGTATAAATTACTGTATTTTCAAATTTAAAAAAAAAAACGCTGAGTTTTGTCATTCATTCCTCTCTTATAGTACTGCATTCTTTTCTTAGCAAAGAAAGAATATCGCTCTCTTTACTTGGTGTGTTTATTATTACATACTCAAATTGAAATGTTAGAGAGATTATGCATTACCATTGTCTGTCTATCGTTTTGGGTAATTTTAAAGCAGTTTCAACATAATGCTTTAATTTCATATGTTTTTCGTGTTTGCTCTTTTTTATTGTATGTACAGAAAATATTGTATTGTTTGTTTACAGAATGACAAAGACACAGAGCCTAAAGAGTGTGAATTGTTTGGTAAATGGCAGACAGAGATTTATATGCCACCACCTGCTGTGGATGTAAGTAGCCATTTTCAGTTGGAATATATCGTCGTTGTAAATGTAAAACCTCCTATCTCATTTCTGGAAAATTTTAAAGGGGAGGGAACAAAGTGAAATAACTTTTCTCTAACTGGAAGGTTTTACTTGAAATTTAGACATATTGTTCACAAATTATGTGTCATTAATACTGATTAGTAAAAATATCTTAAAACCTGCAAGAATTGTCTAAAATGGACACACAAGATTTTACTTTGAAAATCGCAGGAATCGACATAAGAGGTTGAAAATTGCAGAAATCGACATACAAGGTTTTGCATTTACACGGACGATATGGAAAAAGGGCATTGAGAGGACCAACATGGAACCAGATTTGGAAAGAAGGCTCTTATGGCTTTTGAGACTGATATGGATCCAGACTGTGTATGCACAATCTGATCAAGGTCCATGCCATTCTCTATGGCTTCTTAATTATCCAAAGCAATTCTCTTGGTGTATGGCAGATGTGAGATCTATTTGCTTCACATAGCAATGGATGTTAGAAGATGTTACTACATTCAATTGTAGAAATGTAAACATTCAGACAGATAGATTACACAAACTTTCAGACTTGTTCAAACTTAGTAGGATCTATACAAGATAAACTACCTGGAAACTACTGACGCATGTCAATGAATTTTATGCAATGAGATTGAAAAACATTTTGTTTTTCCAACTGTTCTTTACAGAAAATACCTCCTTTTCTCAAATATTTTGCTTGAATATATATTTATATACTGAGTTTGTTTTACAATATTTCAGGGAGTAATACCAAGAAATGCCCATGGGAATGTCGAGATGTTTCAACCTTGGATGTTGCCTGGCGGAACGGTACATTTGAAAGGTAAGGTAGAATGAATGTTTCAAAACATTTAGGTTGACCCAATGTGCTTCAATTTGATTTTAAGAGCTAGTGATCAAACTGCTGATATTTAAGTTTAAAAAGAGAGGGGACAAGGCATAAAAAGGGAGATACTTACTCTTCTGTCTAAACGAAATGTTTTGTGATGATAGGTTTAAGAATATAATATCTTTGTCTTCCACCCATGCAGATTGCTTTTACCTATAAATTTATAATACACTATCTAGAAACTCCAAGATTGATCTGGGCTATGGCCATAGCGCAGTTGGTATAGCATCTGCCTCTCACTCCAGAGGCCCCTAGTTCGATACCTGGCGGCGGCAAATATCCTTTCTGACAAACATGTCTCCCACAAATAGTTTGATAGTGTTAACTTATGTGGGGGAGCAGCTGGAGGCTTGGTTAGGAAGTTGTAAGTGCACTGGTATGTGAAATGACAGGAAACAGGAACCCATGGTTAGGTGCTCCAGCCTCCACTATATGACCATAGCAGTTGGAAACCCCAATAAACCTAAACCAAGATTGAGCTGTAAAAATACTCATGTATGCTCTCTTTACAGGTTTACCTGCATTGAATAGAATAGCCAGAAAGTTAAATTTGGACTGTGCTCCAGCCATGGTGGGCTGGGATCATCATTGTGGATATGCTCATCCTGTGTAAGTATTCATGGAACACTCTTGAAATTTCAACTTTAAATTTCATTACAAGCATATGAATGAATTAGACAAGTGTCTTGGCCAATCAGATTGGTAGGTCAATACTGGGCCATAGCACTGAATAGCCAGAAAGTTAAATTTGGACTGTGCTGGGCTGGGATCATCATTGTGGATATGCTCATCCTGTGTAAGTAGTTGAGTAACATGATCATTGCTGGACCCATGTTTACTATGCATTGCATATTGTTTACTTCTAACACAGGATTATGTTGGTCTGATTACTAACTCATATTATATTTATGTATTTTGTTTGTACATTTGTATATGCATCTTTCCAATGTCTCTTATTATCTGATACTGTGATCATCCATCAGAAAAATAGCCATTAGAAGATAAACATCTAGTTTGATTAATCAGTTGAACCATTGTGGCCATCTGAAAAAGGATGAGTGTCAATAAGGCCCTTTCCGTGACCCAGCCCGATTTTCTTCATTTTCGCCACACATGACCACTAAGATATTGTCCTTATGTAGGCAAAGTATCAACTTGAACGGAGCCTTGGTTTGGAAGATATTTTACATCAAAGTGGGTGGGGTAAGTCACCCAATATACCAGGAGATGGTAATCAATTTCGTATAAAGTTTTACTAACAATTTATATCTTAAAAACTGGTGATGCAGTGAAATGTATGTGTCATGCACTTTGAATACATGTTATTGTTTATTCCATTGGATGCCATGTACAGGAGAAAAGGGGCATTAAACACGTTTATGAATTTTTAGGATTTTTGGATGGACTGACTTTACGAAAAACCACAACAGGCTTTTATTTCCCATTTCATTTGATTTATCTTTGTGGTGGTGAATGAAGATATATAACCATAATTTGTAATATGAAAATTTTCAAAATTGCTTTTGTATATTCTGGATTACTTGCCCTTGATTTCTTGATAAAAATGCCAAAAATTATAAGAAGTACTATTTCGTTTCTGAACCAAAAATTTCTTTATATATCACCATAAAATACCAATAGGAGGACGATATGAGCCTTATGTACACAAAAACATCAGATAATAGAGTTGCAATTGCTATCTTAACAGAGTGGGTGGGGTAATATACTCTAAAATTAAGCATGAAACAGACATGAACTTTTCATAGTCAGAATTGCTTGTATAGCATCTTAAATGTATGGTAACGTTTTTATAAGCTCATCTGAGCACAAAATGCTCAAATTGAGCTATTTTGGTTGCTTTTCGCCCGTCGTCTGTCTCTCTATCTGTCCATCTGTCTGTTTTACATTGTATCATCCGCAAATATAAGCCAATCTTAATTGAACTTTGACAAAACAAGTATGATCATAAGTTCTCTTAGTAGTTCGATTATGGGCCTGATCAAAATAGAAAGGTCCAGAGTTATCTGCCCTTAAACGTCAAAAATAGCAAGTTTTGACATTGTTTCCACTCTAGCATGTACATTTATTGACCAATCAGGATGAAAATTATACACTAGGTTGGTTACCATATTTGCTCAAATTGCTGAGATTTTCAGTCTGATCGAACCAGAAAATCATGAGTTTTGTGCCCTTGAATTTGACAAAATTGCCGTTTTCAACTTTGTTTCGCTCAAACAAACACAAATACCGACCAATCAAGACAAATCTTCGACACAATGATGGTCATTATAAGATCTTGAATGAGTTCAAATTTCACGACAATCGGACAACAATTTGCAAAGTTGTCTGCCCTTGAATTTGATAAAATTGCAGTTTTCTACTTTGTTTTCACATAAAAAACCACAAATATTGACCAATCAAAATGAAACTTGGACACAATGTTTTTAACTAAAAGAGCTTGGCGCAGTGTGAATTTCAACATAATTGTGATAAGACTTGCTCAGTTGTCCGCCCTTGTATAAGAAAAATTAGAGTGAAGACAAAGTCGAAAACGGTAATTTTCTGATCCAATCAGACTGGAAATCTGAGTTATTCCAGCAAATATGGTAACCAATATTGTGTCTATTTTTCATTTTGGTTGGGCAATAAATGTAGATGCTAGAGTAGTAACAATGTCAAAACTAACAAATTTTGACGTTTAAGGGCAGATAACTCTGGACCTTTTTGTTTGATCCTGCCCATAATCGAACTACTAAGAGAACTTATGATCATACTTGTTTTGACAAAGTTCGGTCAAGATTTACTTATATTTGCGGATGCTAGAATGTAAACACCAAATTAAGAACAGACAGACGGGCAGATAGAGAGACAGACGACGGATGAAAAGCGATCAAAAAAGCTTTACTTGAGCATTTTTGTGCTCAGATGAGCTAATAAAAACGTTACCATACATTTAAGATGCTAAACAAGCAATTCTGACCATGAAAAATTCATGTCTGTTTCACGCTTAATTTTAGAGTATATTACCCCACCCACTCTGTTAAGATAACAATTGCAACCTCTTTACCTGGTGATTTTGTGTACAATAGGCTCTAATTGTCCTCATATTGGTATTTCATGCTGATTTATAGAGAAATGTTTGGTTCAGAAACGAAATAGTACTTCTTATAATTTTTGGCATTTTTATCAAGAAATCAAGGGCAAGTAATCCAGAATATACAAAAGCAATTTTGAAAATTTTCATTTTACAAATTATGGTTATATATCTTCATTCACCACCACAAAGATAAATCAAATGAAATGGGGAATAAAAGCCTGTTGTGGTTTTTCGTAAAGTCAGTCCATCCAAAAATCCTAAAAAATCATAAACATGTTTAATGCCCCTTTTCTCCTGTACATTGCATCCAATGGAATAAACAACAACATGTATTCAAAGTGCATGACACATACATTTCACTGCATCACCAGTTTTTAGCTCCACTGGCCTTTCAGGCCAGCGGGCTATTGTCATAGCGGTGTGTCCGTCGTGCGTCCGTCTGTGCGTCCGTCCGTGTGTCCGTAAACTTTTTCTTTAAAAATCTTCTCCTCAGAAACTACTGGATGGATTTCAACCAAACTTCACAGGAATGATCCTTGGGTGACCCTCTCTCAGATTCCTACAATTAGTTTGGATTGAACTAGAATAACTTGAGTTATCTGCCCTTGAATGTCAAAAAAAGCTGGTTTTGACTTTATTTTTACTCTAAAATCTACAAATATTAACCAATCAAGACAAAACTTGGACAGAATATATATAAGCATAATATCCTGCCTGGGTTCAATTTTCAGCTTGATCGGAATTTTACATCATGAGTTATGTGCCCTTGAATTTGACAAAATTTCCATTTTCGACTTTGTTTTCACTCTAACAACCACAATTGTTAACCAATCAAGATGATATTTGGGCAGAATCTTGTTGACAACAAGATCTTGCTTTTGTGTAATTTTCAGGATGATTGCATTACTACAATGTGAGTTATGTGCCCTAGAAATTGACAAAATTTCAGTTTTCAACACTTTTTTAACTTTTGTGGCCACATATATAGATTAATACTGACAAAATTTGGACAGACCATAAGATCTTGGTCGAGTTTAATATTCAGCTTGATTATTGTGGTGTTCAAGACATAAATTATCAAGTCAAAATCATATTTTTAGATCAGAATGTCTTTATTTTCATGACCACTATGATAAATACACAGTCGCAACTTCTTGAACTAATTATCATAAAGAAAAACAACTCTTACTGAACTTTAAATTGCTCATATCAAAAGTTACTTCCCTTAGTCTACCACAATTATCAACTCACATATTGAATTATGTGCCCTTGAATTTGGCATAATGACAGTTTTCAACTTTATCATCACTCTAAAAATCCCCAAAATATTAGTCAATCATTTACCTTCTTTTTGCTTTGACCACATAATTGCTTCTCTTTACTTTGTTTCTGCTCTAAGAATCACAAGAATTTTAAAATATATCAGTTTAAGCATTTAGATAAATTTGTCAATTTTTTTATAGTAAACCACAAGAAATTCAGGCCTGTGGAGCGACTCAAGACCTTCAGGTCTTTCTAGTTAAGATATAGATTGCTAGTAAAACTTTATACGAAATTGATTACCATCTCCTGGTATATTGGGTGACTTACCCCACCCACTTTGATTTAATATATCTTCCAAACCAATGCTCCGTTCAAGTTGATACTTTGCCTACATAAGGTCATTATGTTAGTGGTCATGTGTGGCGAAAATGAAGAAAATCGGGCTAGGTCACGGAAAGGGCCTTATTGACACTCATCCTTTTGTTCAAGTAATCGAGACATGTGTCACAGAGAATAATAAAGGTATTACGGCAAAACCTTCAATCAAGCTGGAGTTACGAGGTTTTGCAATAACACTGACAATATCAAACTTATTTTGACTGATTTAGTAAATGCATCCCTTTAACATTTTGTCACTTTCAGTATGGATGGTTTGATAGTATGAAGAACACAAAGACATACTGTTGGCAGCTTGGGATGGGGAGCAGGAAATTGTGATGCACCATAAGATAAAGGCTTTTGAAAACATTGTGGGAAATGAAAAATGCTTGCGACAAGCAATTTCTTCATTTCCCACAATGTATTCTACACAGGTAGATCCAAAATTGTAAAATTTCATCCATTTGTAAGCAACATCTTTTATTTTGGACAAGTCCAAAATTTTGCTGGCCATTAATGGGTTAACATTTTGGCATTTTCAGTATGGATGGTTGGATAGTATGTGAAGAGCATAAAGACATACTACTGGCTGCATGGGATGAGGAGCAGGAAATCATACAGGAACGAGAAAAAGAGGTAGTGCATCCAACATTCATGTGCAGAACTTGATGCCCATATTGACTTAGCGTTGTTAACCCTTTCCCAAACAGTAAAATTTTAGATTGATCGACTTCAAAACCTGCTACAAATGACGAAATGGATGTTATTAAAGATAGGATTTGTGTAATATATGGCATAGAAAATATTGAGACAAAAGGAGAAACTGCTGGTTATCAGCAGTTTCTTCTTTTGTTTCAATGTTTTCCCAAGGCTTTTCTATTGGGGACATCAAAACCAGGTCTTGTTTAGGAAAGGGTTAAACTACTTGTCTAATTGATGAAACCACCGTGAAAAGAGATGCAGACAACAGTTAATGTCCCATTTCAAATTGATGAATGAGAATTATTTTTATGCCCGGTATCGAAAGATTGGGGCATATTGTTTTACTTGTGCCTGTCTGTCTGAAAACTTAACATTGGCATTTTCTCCAGAAGTATTCGACATACAAAGCTCAAATTTGGTATGCAACCTTCATTCATTGATATCTATCTGTTCCATAGGACTAACATGAAAAAAGCCATTTCGGGGGCATAAGTGCTCCACAAACACATCTTATTAACATTATTTTTTTATGCTCGATTTTAAAATTTTGTAATTTGATTATAGTCTTTATACTGTTATATATTCCTTAATATTTCAGAAACGAGAAAAGAGGGTATATGGTAACTGGAAGAAACTCATCAGAGGAATGATTATCAAGGAAAGATTGAAGCAGCGATATGATCAGGAGGTAAATCTTCATAACATTTCTATGTTTCATATGATAAATTTACGATAAATTTTATGTTGCATGCAATTTAATTTTTGGTAAGCTTACAGTCTCTTTACAATGTTTGTTTTTCAGAAGCCTTCTATGTAACCAACATGTGTTCAGGGAGAATAACTGCATGTCTCTCTGCTAAATTTAAAGTTGATCTAAAATTTATGAATACAATCAGAATGATGGCTGATTATTAACCATAGAATCATTTTCATGCTCTGGTACAGATCTTCTTAAACTGCATAACTATTAAGATATTGTCTGAAAAGCAACCTGAAATGATCAGTCACTTTGCACTACAGATACTTAAACCTTTACCAAAAGGCAAATTTTTACGGTGGTCCACTTTGAAGCCTGCTGCAGAGGACAAAATGGATATTACTAAAGATATCTGCTTTTTTATGCCCCCATATCGAAAGATCGGGGGGCATATTGTTTTACTCATGTCCATCTGTTTTTCTGTCCGTCTGTCTGAAATTTTAACATTTTGCCTTTTCTCCAAAAGTATTGGACATTTTAAGCTCAAATTTGTATGTAAACATGCTTTCAATGATAGCTATCTGTTCCATGTAATATGACCTTCCTAAAGGTCATCTGTTAACCCTTATCAACCCTTTACATAAAACATTAACATTTTACAAAAATGGCCATTTTGGGGGCATTTGTGTTTCACACGCACATGGTGTTCAATCAATGTTTTACGAAATCATTTTAGCTTAGGAAATCATAACGAGGTCTTGTTTGGGAAATGGTTAAAGGAAAACTGACCTTTGATCATCCATTGTATCTGGTGGAATGTCTCCATTACTACACTTTGACTCCTTACAAGATAATGGCTATAAAAACATTGTGGAAAATGTAGAAATTGCTTGTGACAAGCAATTTCTTCATTTCCCACAATGGTTTCTACCCCAAAAGTCACAGTTTCAAAATTTCTTCACATTGAAAATGTCATCTGCAACTTCTTTCAAATTCGGACCACCCTAATATTTTGTAGTTTGGTAATGTGTTAACAAGAAGTTCTTGTACTTTTCAGGAAACACCAATCATTGCACCAACTGAACAAAAGATAGAACCAACTACAAGTGATGGAGAAAAAGCAACAGATGTGGAACAATCTTGGCCACAAAATAGACTGACTAACTCCAGCAGTAAATTAGGGATTGTGGAGAAATTGTAGTTTATTCAGGGAATTTTGCAAGAAAAATCATTGAAAATGGCCTCCAAAAGCCACCAAGTAACATTAGGTTAAGTTGTGAAGGTTCTTATCAAAGTTATGTTTAAACATATCAGTGAAGATTTGCACCAAATCTATGGAAACTTCAGAGAGCTTTTGTTGCGATGGACCTGATGACCTTCAAAAAGTTGTTGCACTGTTTTTATTTCATGACCATTGTTATAATTTTATTTCACCTTGAGATGTTTACATGATGGCAGGTTTTCAAATATACCATATTGTGTTCAAAATAAAGTGATCTGAAACGAGGATTTGCTTCAAGTTCTTGTCTTTTACATTTTACCCATTTCGAAAGTGACATCTTTTGACGCTGTACAAGATAAAGGTTTTAGAAAACATTGTGAAAGTGAAGAAATTGCTTGTGACAATGTTTTCTATACAAAAATACATACACAGTAAAATTCCATGCGTTTTGCCATCTGCAACACCTTTGAATTTGGACCAGTCTAAAATTTTGCCGTCTACTAATGCGCTAAGTTTGTGACAGAAAAACTAGAATCCCATTGTAAGTTACTCTCTCAATCTGGTTCCTGGTAGTTTTGTGAATATGTGATCCATTTGAAAATGGTTTGATGCACAGAAGGTGGGAAATGTCAGACATTAGATGGGTGTGGAAAGCTATTTAAAAGTCGGCTGAAAGATGTTATTGATGACCTAGTTAAATTTTACTTGGTCATTAACTTATTTTTCAGCATATTTTTCTAAGATCTTCCACATCCATCCTAGTTCAGATGTTCTCCCACTTTGTTGCTTCAAAATGTTTTCAATTTGGTCACATATCAGCAGCATTATTGAAGATTTTATGCAACTGTTGCGTCACATGATTCCCCACCATGTATCAATCACATGGTTGTGAATTGGAATCGGGCTAAGCCAGAATCCTTTCTAACAAATGGAAAGTCATTAATTCTGTCTCTCACTGATGGATAAATTGGTTGTGAATAATTGAAGTGGTATGATGGCCAAGATTGAATGTTGTGTTTGCACTGGTGTAAGAAATACCAGCTGCCAAAATATACATGAAAATTGTCGAATGTCGCATCTAACCTCATTCAACCAATTTCCTGTATCAAAGGGGAGAGGAAATTGGAATAAAACCTTTTCTGAAACAGCAAGAAATTAAAAGCTGCAGCAGATGGCATTAATAGTTCATAAACAAAGGTTGATTGATAAGGGTTTAATGCCTCTTTCAACCGCTATGGTCATATTGAGGTGGGTGTAACACATCCATGGATTCCTTTCATATCTCATACCAGTACTACCACAATATCCTTACCCAGCCTCCAGCTGCTTGCTCACTTATGTTAACCATTATCAAACCATAGGTGGGAGACAATTTTGTCAGAAAAGATGTTTGCTTAAGCTGGAGATGGAACCTGAGAGTGAAAGTCTGATGCCCTACCAACTGCACTAGGACTGCAGCCTGATATTTGAGTACAGTGAAGCACAAAAATATTGAGACAAAAGGAGAAAATACTGATCATCAGCATTTCTTGTTGCCTCCATGTTTTCGAAGCTCTTTGATTGATGTGGCAACATCAGTTATAATGTATATGCATGTGGTCTTCCTGGCATGTAGATCTACTTGTGGCATTTCTTGAAGCAGTAAAAACACAACTTTGAATCCTAGCTGCTCATGTCATGTAAACATTGCAAAAGTAATACCTTCTTTTTCCACCAATACTTTCATTTGCTAAAAACATACACAAAATACAATTTGTATTTGCAACCATTTCATCGTCTTCAAAAGCTTTCAAATCTGAACAAACTAAGGTTTTGTGATGTGTGAAAGGGTTAGCCACTCCACCTACAAAGGACCCAACTTTCGAACAAACTAAATTTAGGACATCAACACTCACTGGTGGTGAACTCGGCCAAAGCGAGGGACGTTTTTAGCTACAACAAGGTATAGATATTTTGCATTTAAATGTGAGTTTAATGATCACTTTTTCTAATGACGACGAATTTGTTCCAAAAAAAGACTGGGTTTACTGTTTTGTATTGACAAACTGTCGGTGTTGTTATAAAATCTCGTAACTACAGCTTTATAGAAGCTGTAGTTACGAGATTTTATAAAAACACCGACGGAATACATTGTTCGTGAAAAAACGTCTCTTGCTTTGGCCGAGTTCACCACCAGTAACACTGATGTCCAAGATTTTCTGCAACTATTTGTCATGAGATTCCCCACCGTGTATTAATCTCATGGTTGTGAATTTGAATCCATCTCGGCCAGAATCCACTACTACGACAAAATGGAAAGACATTTATTCTGTCTCTCTTCAAATCAGCAGGGTCACACACAAAGTATGACAGCTCTATTGCTCATGAACTCCTTCCGAACAAGCCTTGGTTTTGATGTTATTAATGAAAAACTAGAAAGACCTGAAGGTCTTGAGTCGCTCCACAGGCCTGAATTTCTTGTGGTTTACTATTTAAAAAATTGACAAATTCATCTAAATGCTTAAACTGATATATTTTTAAATTCTTGTGATTCTTAGAGCAGAAACAAAGTAAAGAGAAGCAATTATGTGGTCAAAGCGAAAAGAAGGTAAATGATTGACTAATATTTTGGAGATTTTTAGAGTGATGATAAAGTTGAAAACTGTCATTATGCCAAATTCAAAGGCACATAATTCAATATGTGAGTTAATAATTGTGGTAGACTAAGGGAAGTAACTTTTGATATGAGCAATTTAAAGTTCAGTAAGAGTTGTTTTTCTTTATGATAATCAGTTCAAGAAGTTGCGATTGTGCAGGTCATGAAAATAAAGACATTCTGATTTAAAAATATGATTTTGACTTGATAATTTATGTCTTGAACACCACAATAATCAAGCTGAATATTAAACTTGTGCAAGATCTTATGATCTGTCCAAATTTTGTCAGTATTAATCTATTATTTGGCCACAAAAGTGAAAAAAGTTTTGAAAACTGAAATTTTGTCAATTTCTAGGGCACATAACTCAGTTTGTAGCAACGCAATCATCCTGAAAATTACACAAAAGCAAGATATTGTTGTCAACAAGATTCTGTCCAAATATCATCTTGATTGGTTAACAATTATGGTTGTTAGAGTGAAAACAAAGTCGAAAATGGAAATTTTGTCAAATTCAAGGGCACATAACTCATGATGTAAAATTCCGATCAAGCTGAAAATTAAACCCAGGCAGGATATCATGCTTATATATATTCTGTCCAAGTTTTGTCTTGATTGGTTAATATTTGTAGATTTTAGAGTAAAAATAAGGTCAAAACCAGCTTTTTCTGATGTTCAAGGGCAGATAACTCAAGTTATTCTAGTTCAATCCAAACTCTTTGTAGGAATCTGAGAGAGGGTCACCCAAGGATCATTCCTGTGAAGTTTGGTTGAAATCCATCCAGTAGTTTCTGAGGAGAAGATTTTTAAAGAAAAAGTTTACGGACGGACGGACGCACGACGGACACACCGCCATGACAATAGCCCGCTGGCCTGAAAGGCCAGTGGAGCTAAAAATTGAAAGCATTGACTGTAAAGAAGAAAATGCTGATGATCAGTACATGTATTTGCTCCTTTTCTTTCAGTGCTCTCCATGTCACTGGTGGTGAACTCGGACAAAGCGAGGAACATTTTTCATGAACACAAGGTACAGATACTTCATGTTTAAATGCGCGTTTAAAAACCAGTTTTACTAGTTTGAGCATGTACACAACGATTTGCACGTGTTTATCCGCCCAAAACAATATGGACGAATTGGAGAGACACTTAGAGGCTATTGTAATTTTTGTTATTTCATTTCTCTGACTGATTCTGAAGTTGGTATTCCAATTCTTGGAGTAGAAGTTTTTTTCCGATGTGAAAATCGTAGTTAACGTTTTTTGAAGGGGACTTGTACGGTTTATTCATGACACCGTGAACATTTTCAATGGCTGTTCGAATTGCATCGACTTTTGTCATAACAATAGAATGGGTTTTCGGTTAAATATGGATAAATCGTAGGTGTTGTTATAAAATCCCGTAACTACAGCTTCAATAAAGTTGAGTTTGTGACGTTTTAGATGTACACCGACGAAGCATTAGTGTTTGTCCGAAAAAACGTCACTAGGTCTATAGATAGTATATAAAAATTATTCTTTTTCAAAGACGAATAAATGGTATACAATAATCATTTCCAAAACAATAGGCCTTTCTGGTATTGCAGCCCCCAATTAGAAGGCTTTCAGTAATGACCACTATATAGAAAGTGCTTCGTTTGCCCGTCCGTCCGTTTTTCTACCCGTCCGCCAAGTTCTCTAGCTGACTGCTCTTGGTGTCAAAATACATTAATTTATTATGTTGAGAGTTAAAATGTGTGTACTAAATAAGAAAATATGAAAGGAAAATATTAAGAAAAAAAGAGTCAAATTATTTTCAGTATAGATCTATTCTTCTTTTGATTCAATGTTTTTCCAAACCTTTCTAAATGGGGGAAACTGTTTCGGAAATACATAATGTATTTCATTGCTCCGTCTTTGAATATGGATCAATTTTATCAAGAAAGCAGTGATTAATTTCGGACTACGATGGCATTCCGTAAATGTAAATGTAAAACGTCGCAACTAGAGCTTGTTTGAAGCTGTAGTTACGACATTTTATACCAATACCAACGGTTTATAAAAACAGAACAGTAACCAAGTCTATTTTAGCACACAATTGATTGCCATAACCGATATCTCTTATTCATGTGTTCTTCCTTTTGATGAGTGAAACATTTTAACCCTTTCCCAAACAATGATTTTGACGTAATCTGTCAACAATAATATTGGGGAAAATACAAAAGTCGGAATGCATAGCGACGAAAATTCTCTTGAAAACTGTCTGAAAGTTTTTTGGACTGTCATATTTACAAAGTCATTGTACATTAAGTATTAATGTGGCCTTTCGAAGCAGAACTTAAAAAATATATAAACATAGGTATAAGAATTAAATATATAGAAATAGGAAAGTTCCACCGTCCTAAATTAAAGAAATCACCATGGAAACATGCCACATGCGTATAATAATATACACAAAAATATGCTAATTTCAATTTTGATTTTAGTTTGTATATCCTATTGGACATTGTATTGTTAAGAGGTTAAACTGAAAATTGAAAAATTAGAGGTTGTATGACAATAAGCTATACGTTCTTCAACGCCAATAACACAAAACGCGGGAACAACGTCGTATTGTTTGGCGGCGATGTTATAAAGTCATGAAAACATGAACGTAAACTTTTGTTTCAGGAGAAATGTAGTGAAACGTCTTTTTTTAACATTTTATCTTCCAGAAATCTAAAATATTGAAACAAATGGATTTAATCATATTAGCACAAATATACTCCCAGTCATAAGAAAGTAGCCACCTGTCTAATGCAAATGGTCGCCAATTTTAGAATTATTCATAAATGTACCGAAATAAATACAAGATATTGAAGCATGACAAGTAAATCGAAAACAGTCGAATTACCCCATTAATTAGACTGTTTCGATTTTCTTGCCATGCTACAATTTTGAGACGATTCCAACACATCCAACGTCTACACGTGACGTCATTCCGACAAGACAACCATTATCGGGACTACTACCTGTGAAATCGACAGAAAAAGGCAAACGTTACAGATAGATTGCTTCCTGGGTTGAGTTCTATCAGCAGTAGAGGCTGATTAAATTATTAGACCATCCGTTTCAGACGTCTTGCGATACCCATAGTCTTGCTACGATGTTATTGACAACATTACCTTCAGTGGTTTAGACAGCATCTATTGTTTTCTAAGGACAATTGCATAGCATGTATTAATACCAACGGTGTTCACACTCGAAAATGTCTTGTAAACGCGAATCTTATCCTTATCCACTTTCAAGAATTGTTACGTTAATAACAAGTATAGTGATAAATTGACAATTATTGAAAGTAAAAGATTAAATGTGCATTTGTAAAATTTTATTCATGTACCGCATGCAATCAAGGTGTTAATTAAAAAGGAAATGAGCACTGTTAACTTTTCCCGTTAGTATACTTTAGAATGCATGCCCGTAGAAAGCAATTCCATATGGGCCCTGTCTAGTCCAGTGTCTAATATTCGGGGGGGGGGGGGGGGGGGACTAAATTAGATTTGCCATAAGTTTTAAATGTGAAATGATGAAAATTCGGCATTTTTGCCAACTATGAGGGGGGGGGGGGGCTCCAGAGTCCCCCTGTTGGTACGGACCTGGGATGTGTGAAGCAGTGGATCCTCCTTAGAATAAATGGTGATAATGGTAATGACAAATATTACAGTATAGATCTGGAAACGTTCATTTAGGCTTTTGCGACCAACATGGATCCAGATCGGACTTTGCATGTGCACTGTCTGATCAAGATCCATCTTGTTCTCATTTAATAGCTTATTCTCCACCTGTACCAAATTTAAGAAGGCATAACGAAAATCTTACCGGTGAAACTCCAAGGTAACGATAAAAATGATGATGATGATGATGATGATGATGATGATGATGATGATGATGATGCGATATTACCGAATAAATGTTTAAATGTGCCGTTAAGTCCAGTGCAATCGATTAATTTATCAAACATGTGCTCATAAAACACCGTAGCTGGAAAAGATAACATCGCAAACATGCTGTAACGTTGTCACGAAGAAACCGCACAATGATTTTCAATGACATGACACCGAAAACTGCCATTTACAGCCCTTATTTGTACATTTATATGTCTTTTTTGTATACTTGCAATGCAAATAGATAAACATAAACAGTGATATCGTACCATTTCGTTCGGGCGATTAAGATCAACCCACATGATCTCAATATGCGCTTTGTGCACTTGCAATCCGTTCATACCATTTGAAAATAATGATCGATAAAACTGATATTTTCGTGCGTATTATAAATCATATCTACATACCTTAGTAACTTCCATTTGAGTGCATCCTTTAAAAAAAGACGGAAAAAGAAGTAAAACAAAATGCCACGTGTATTGTTTACAAAAATCCGTATGTGCAATGAAGTATCTGTACCTTGTGTTCATGAAAAATGTTCCTCGCTTTGTCCGAGTTCACCACCAGTGCATGTGACAATATACAAAATTTGAACATTTAATATACTGTCATCTTTATCATATTGGAATTTGAAGCAGTTTTAACTTTAACCAGCTGAGAATGTTTTTGTATGGGAATGGGTTCATCAACAAGAGTTGTCCACAAACAAAGTAGCTCGCCTTTATGACATCTCGTCTTAAAAAAAAAGGAGTCCAAGGTCAATAGGTCAAAGTCTCAAATTCAAGGTCATTGGGTATCCATATGTGAAATATCAAGGCTCTATCTGTAATAGTGCATGAGATATAGGCCAGGTTAAAGGTTTTTTAAGTCGCTTAGCGCTCGCGCTGCGACTTACTGTTGCCGTACGAGTTTTTCTGGACATGTCAAATAAGGTCAAAGACGGACCTCTTAACTTCTTCTGTATTTCTGTTTTGAGACAAAGTAGATCTCTGATTTCTTGTCCACACTTTGATTTAATATTGAAATTCGACTTTCTACAATTTCTAAACTGACATGCCAAATAATCATTGTTGAACGAGGAAATTATACGTTTTATGTAGAACTATTTTTTTGGCGGAGAAAATAAATCGCGCGCAATAATTCCGTTTTCTGAGGTATATTGGTCTAAGGGAAATAATCAGGTTTAAATTAGACAGTTTTCATGAAAGAGTTACTTCCCTTAGATAGTGCAATAGACATCGACTTTATGACTCGGCGACAATAAACATACGACAACGACGGAATACTCATTTGCTTGATTCTTTTTATAATAAATTCCATTTTAACAACGTGTCTTGCTTGATATACATCGTTCTGCCATTTCAAGCGTGTAATCTCGCAATCAATATGCCCTAAATTAACACACGACATAATTGTACACAACAAGCAGTCGCCACTTTTCTTCGAAAACCTCGTAACTGCACATTGTTTTAATCTGCAATTACTTGGTGATGACAATAGCTTAAAAAATCGTGTGGTCAAATTTGCCGAAAATTCGAAAAACTGTGCGGCTGAAAGTGATTTCGGCATCAGTGAAAAGCTAGTGAGAGACTGGCGAAAAAACAAGACAAAGATCTGTGATGGTCCAAAATTGCAGAAATGGAGGGTTATTCGGATCATTCCCTATGAGCCACAGAAAAATGATCAGAATGATTGGATTTTGGAGTTACGGGCAAGTGGCTATGTTGTAAGTAGGATCGGGATTCGCGTCAAGGCCCTTCAACTCGACAAGGACCAAAATACAAAACCCAGGGCGAGTTCAAAGCTTCTTCTGGGTAGTGTTGCAGGTTCATGAATATTTTAGTCAATACCGGGAAGACCAGAAAAAAAAAAACATTTTATTACACACCTGGCCAGCTTATCAATGGGAAAACCTACGGGACCACATCAAAGAAACGAGACTTAACTACTCGGCTGGTTCCATGATGTTGCCGATCCCGAAATATGCAAGATGTGCATATCCGACGATTACTTTAAACAAAGAGTTTTCCGTCGCCGGATTTACGGAAATGAAATTGTTGATTTGCAGGGTTGAATCTCGCGACCGGTAGGCGATCATAGACGGCACAAAAGCAGCTTTGCAAGTCACGGGCATTTTGTATGATCATACGGTTCCCCCGAAAGATCGCAGCTAAAACCTTACCTTCGTTTCAGATCAGAATAAATATTTCAGCCCACACGTTTTGATTCTTGTGTATGTATGGATAATCGTTAGACCCAAAGTGTAATTCATGGATATTTACATTCATGTTCAATTTTCGTCATTTTGTTTACCCCAAAACAGAAATATTTTTTAGACTACTCCATTTTGAAAGCTGTTGCATGGATACGACATAACTTCTTAAAAAACGATTGAATTACATCATGGAAAGTATCTCGGGGAACGGAGAAATGGCTAGTTATCGACATTTTCTTCTTTTCAATGTTTTCCAATCTTTTTGTTCCCATGATTGTCGTCGAAATCAAGTCTTGTTTGTGAAAGGATTTAAGAGAGAGGTTAAATAGACGAACGTCGGCAAGAATTACTCTCCAAAGCCATTCCATAAGAGGTAATGTACTTTGTTTTAAGAGAGTAGCAAGTATAAGCACGAGTCATGTAGATCTACATCTGCAAGAAATTTTCTTTTCACTAAATAGTCTACCCTTTGAATTTCTTTCTTCTTTTGAAAACTCTGTATGAAATTAAACTGTCTCTTAAATCTATCTACTCTAAAATTTAAAAATGTAGAGGTCAACACACTAATAAATATTCACTAAAGGGTGACCGATTAACCCATTACCAGACGGCAAAATTTTAGGCTGTCCCAAATTCAAAGGTGCTGCAGACGAAATTTTGAAGTGAATGAAATATAACTTTTTTATTCTTTTATTGTAGAAAATATTGTGGTAAATGAAGAGAGATTGCTTGTCACAAGCAATTTCTTCATTTTCCACAATGTTTTCCAAAGCCATTGTATGGTAGGGAGTCAAAAAGAGTCATTGTGTGGTAATGGGCTAAGGGAGAGACTCGGGGTAAAGCTTCTTTTCTGACGATTGCCCTTTAAGTTCTAGATCTTTTATGAAGCAATGCTTGTAAATACAGATTGGTTGAAAAAGAGAATTGTCCCCGCCCATCCATTGACTTACTAGTTGATTGACATGCTTCTCAGATGAATAAGCACGTGATACAGTCGGATTCCTTTTGTTAAAAAAACAATATGACGTCTTGATGACGTAGCGTCTACTCAATCTGGGCTGGAATAGTGACTTCAAAAACACCGCCAACATCTGCTCAGTTGTTTCGGAAACTGTTTCAAAATATGGTAGTTGGATTATTACCGGTGAATTTTTGGTTTGGATAATAGACTAACAGGTATCATTTTCTTCGTATCATCATGACGTTATCGCTTGCCGACCAAAAACAAAATAACCTACTAAACCTAGATGTATAATTTTCTACGTTACATCATAAAATCTGCATGAATTACCATTCAAATTAAATTGTCGAGCGTCCGTCGATTCAGTCGACGTTTCTGCGATTAAATTTCTGATCATTAATCACCGAATAATCAACGTGAAATAAAATAGTTTTTGTGAAGAGAGGGGAAATTAATTCGTGAATAAACCATTATTAGAGGCTCAAATTATCGATTAATCACGACTTTAGGCTTGCCGCAATAAACAGTTCTAGAGATTATTCATTTCCGTGACTGTAAAATATTGCGTACCTAAATGATATCAATCTAGAGAAATATCACGGTCACAATAGAATTATACAGTCAAAATTTAATTTTCGGTCAATTCCAGGGGGGGGGGGGGGGGTCCGGACCCCGACCCCCCTCTAGTTCCGCCCATGCAACAAATAGGAAGGAATTTTATCCGAAACCCAGATCAATATTCAAAATGGTATCGGTTACATTATTGCAACTACCGTGAAATATGTGCATATTTTGAAATTTGCCATGTCATACCACGGGCGGATCGAGAGGGGGTCGGTGGGGGTGTGTTTTGGACCTCCCCCCTGGAATTATCCGAAAATTATTTTTAAGCTGTATAACTTTAATGTAACGTTACACATTTTACACATTTTATGCCATCATTTAGGCTCGGAAAAAAATCCTTGAGTCACCATTGCATACTAGAACGTATAAGTTCTTATTTCGAAATTGAAAAAAAAAATGATGTAAAAAAGTGCATCATATTGAGTTATAATTTTAAACTGAGTGATAAATGATTTGGAAAACTTTCATCAAAAGATGGTAGTATTTATAGTGTCATGAACGCCTTCCTGAGGGGTTTGAAAACGCTATTTCTCAAGAGCTCCCGTGGGGGGGGGCTCTGGCCCCGTGGACCCCTGGCCAGGGCGTTTCCATAGACCCATCGGGGGCCCTGTGGTCCATGCCCCCCCCCCCCCCCCCCCCCAGCTGTAAAATTCAATATTTTGAAAGTATCTTACTTTCAACCAGGGAGGACAAATGTGATTTTGAGGGGTTTTAGTTAAGTGAGGAATGCGTTATGAAGTATAGATCTATTTTATTCGATGAATTTCTGTGACATCTTCTGAAATTGGGAAATCTGAATAGAACAAAATGGGTAAATATTTCATTTAAAACATCGTTCTTACCCAGAATTTTATTTAGTTTAGTATCAATTCCAGTCAATTTACGGGACATGCAGCCAAAACATCGCAACTACAGATTAAAGGGGGACCTGCTAGGCTGTCGAAAATGCAAATGGCACAAAAATTACAAACCAGATATAAACATATGAAATTACCAACCTGAAGGGGTCCATTGTTAGCACTCATTGAGCTTTATCAAGTATAAAAATCCAAGTCAATGAATAACGTGCAGATCCGCATTTTATTGTCCTTTGTTTTTGTTTTCTAACGGTTACACATGCCCAACCTTCAAAAAGCAATTACGTCAGAGGTACGTCATCTGTGCTCAGCGAGATTCAACACACCGTACAACCGGCTGCGTCGTCAACGAAGACAGATTCGGCATCTGATGTCAGGTGCATGGTAGGTCAAATTAATTTACTTTTATGAATAAACGAAAGGATCTTTGGTATTCTATAGTTGATAAATACGCATATAAATGTTCAAGGCTAACTGCTTCTACAAAATAAACCTTTCCACGCATCCCTCGCAAATAAGGTCACAGTCATCGACGCAGCCGGTTGTACAGTGTGTTAATACTGCTGGGGATGTGTCTCCTTGACCTTGACCTTGTCTCGTTTCGAAGTAAAAATAGAATCTGTAAACACGCTTGTAAAGGATTGATCTATAGCAAAGGAAAGATGGATATTCGCCGTGATTGAGGTTTTTATGCTTTGCAAATTGTTTTTCCATGTCCATGTTCCCGAATAGTTCAGAAGCATAAAAACCTAGCATGGGCCCCTTTCAGAAATCTGTAGTTACGACGTTTTTACTCCCAATCACTAAACATCCCAAAATTACCTACAAATTGGACCAATCTAACATTTTGAAAATAGATCTAGCTTCCACTGCTTTTCATATGTAGCATTCATTTTAACGATTTAATTATCTATGGATTTGCTGTAGCCTATGGTATTATGAATTTGTATATATAGATATGGATGAAAAATAAAGCTGTGTTTCTCTGTAAATATTCTATAACTTGTTTTGTTCTTTCATTTTATTTTTTTTTTTTTCAATTTGTTTCTATAGAATGTGATCTAATCACGAGTTCGGTCATCGTTTATAAACTTTATCGTCATTTTGACAAAATATATTCTGCGTACTTAAAATGGAGATCTAGGTCTTGTTTACATCGCATAAAACTTCATAGGTAAGAATTGATACTCTGTCAATCATATTTTTGGGTTTTTGCCCTTTGTTGATTTTCATATTTAATTGTTTGTCAAGAGCATTACTAAAAATTATGCGAGGTAGATTCGTGCAACTTCATAGGTGGATGGTGTCATTATGTAGAAGTGTATTGTACAAAAATATAACTCTGCTGATAATGTTCGTGGAGTTATTGCCAATTTCCCCTTTTCATTCTTGATGTAAATTAATTCTACAATTGCACTACTTCAATTATTAAAGGTTTACCCTTGTGGGGGCATACATACATTTCATTCAATACTTCAAAGCATTCTCTGATAGGATCATGAAAAGCAAATCTTGTTTTACAAATAATTCTGTTCTAGCGACTTTCAGGCCCTTCAGGGCTTTGATTTAAAGTAGGTCTCACTACAAGGTAAAGCCAAAGGTCACTAGGTCAAGGGTCATGGTCCCAAATGAAAGGTCTTGGCAGGAGGTATCCATGTGTGAAATATCAAAGCTGTATGTCAAATAGTGCCCGAGATAATTATATACCAGGTTCAAGGTTTTTTTTTCAAGTGAAGATGCGACTGGACGTGACGCCGACACAAGGGCTGTGACATTAGCTCCCCGGACTTAAAGTCCTGGCTCGCTAAAAAGTATCGACAGAATTTTTTTAATGGGCAATTGAAAGAAGGCAAAAAGACTCTTTCAACTTTTAATCAAATTTTCCGAAATTATTATCACACACCACTGTCTCAAAATATTCAATTAGATTTTTCAACAGTTACTTCACTAATTTCATCACTCTGCTCAGTTTTCTTTAACTTATTAGCTTTAGTAAGAGGTATATTTCCGGGCGGTGCCACAAAATAATCTTCCTCCACCATTTTAGCATTTTGTAAAACTTCCTCTTTACTCACATTTCCTATCACTATATCTTCATCTAGAAGCAACTCCCTGTCCTCCAACACTGAATACATGGGCTCGACTCCCACAGTGTCCACGACATGTAGCTGATTCGCATATTCTATCGCGCTTCTCAGTCGCTCAACTCCTTCTTCGTTGTTGAACTCTACCAATGACAGCCTCTCAAGGTGCTCAATCATGGCATCGTCCAATGGAGGCACTTCAGGGAGTGAATTAGGGTCCACAGGCTCCCATGTGGGGGCATCTGGGACTTTGGAGGAATATTTATAACAAGGAATTAACAGTTTATGACCCTGTAAATGTCTATGTCCCCTTAACAATCTGTGTGTTAAACACCTCAATGCTAACACACTATTCATGATTACTATCCACTAAATTTAACAATGTCTTTCTCTATGGTCAGAAACAGACAGAAACTTTGGACACAAAAGAATCGTCTGTGTTCAACAGTTAATTCAGCAATATCTTTTAACAACAATGATGATTCTGTTCAATCAATTGATCATGAATTCAGGCATTAAACATGTATATTTGTCAATAAGCTTAATAAAGAACACAATCCCTTCTGCATGCACCATTCAAAACGGAGTCAAACAATGGTAATGATGCAAATTGCAAACACAGCAAAATATCAAGAACACAGCAAGTTTATAGCAATTTGATACACCACAAGTTTATGAAGTATCTAAGAAGATTCTGGTTTATTAGGGCTCCCATACAATAACTCATTCCTTTCTCTTTTTATCTCTTCTGCTCTTTCGTTCACTTTCTCTTGAAAGCCCTACAAAATAAGAACATTAACATTTTACAGTGTCCCAAACAGCAAAATTGGAGAGTATACTAACTTAAAAGCTCCTGCAGACAATAAAATGGACATTGGTATAGACATGAACTGTGTACAAAAAGACAGGGGAAAAATTGAGGCAAAAGGAGAAAATGCTGATTATCAGCATTTTCTTCTTTTGCATCAATGTTTTCCCAAGTCATTCCTATTAAGGATATCAAAACCAGGTCTTGTTTGGGAAAGACAGCAAAACTGATGATTATAAAGAAAGGAAACAATGTGTAAGACGTAGCACAGAAAATATTGAGGCATGAGGAGTAAATGACAGATTATCAGCATTTTCTTCTTTTGTGTCAATGTTTTCCCATGCCTTTCCTAATAGGGACGTAAAAACCAGGCTTTGTTAAGGGAACCTGGGTGTCTTCATCTAAACTTGAGACATCAATAGTGGTGCAGGCAGTTTGAATCATGCTCGGATACCCCAGGGTCTGCTACGCTACATGACGTCTGAGGCAATTGCCCCATTGGCTAGTGAAACTTTGAATTAGCCGCAGAAAATCGATACCAACAAGTGATTGCAGGGCCCAATCAAATAATGACTCTCATAAGTCTATCAGAGCTCCAGATAGGATGCGTATTTGCGTAAAATACGCATTGATTTGGTCTAAATACGCATTTACTTTCATAAAAATGCGTACAGAAACGCATTCAGAATAAGGAATACGCATTTGATAATCGTCAGTTAGCGTATCAAGATCGAAGGGCGCCGGAAGAAACACATAGAATAGGAAATTCCAACGATTAAAAATAACGTTTTGGTCTGTCGTAAAAATAGCTTATCGAAGCATCTTATACGACTCAGCCAATCAAAACCGGGAATTATTGGGGAATACCAATTACGTCACCCGCCGATTGGATGCAGATGACAATCGGCTACTCCGTAGATCTACCGAATGCTGCCGAGTGGTGTATTTTGTTCGAATTTCAGTCTTTCGTTGATTGCCGTTAATTTTTATTTATACGGAGCAAATCGTTTGCTCGATTTTGATTGGATGATAAATATCAGGCCATTGCATCACTTCGTAAATAGGAAAATGCAACTTGAAGAAGTTTGTTTTCTTTTTTAATCGGGAAGCGAGTAAATCCACTCCTGAGCACATCGTAAAGGCGATTTTGGCCGATATTTTTTCTGAAAAGGCCCTTCAGTACAGACAAAGATAGTTCACGATGGTAATCTTGTTCAGAAAAAAAAACACTAATTTACAGGGTTATCAAGAGAACTTGAGAAGTCCAGTGGAAAATAAAGGAGTCCGAAAAGAAGCAGATATATTATTTATGTTGCATGCATGTTGCCTTAAAATGTGAGTAGATCTAGGCCTAAATGTCATTCTCATGTCTGCATGGAATACTAAAGAACAAATGCAGAACAATAGAACCTGTTATTTAGAGCTAACAACTTATTTAGCATTTTGCTTATAATTTTTCAGCAGAATTTTTAAAAAAATTTTGGAAATCAGGGAGTCCCACCAATTTTTAGGGAGTCTCGGACTCGCGGACTCCCCTAAGTGTCGAACCCTGACTAAAAAGTATTGATGGTCGGAAACATAGCACGCTTAGATGTCCTCGAACTTGAAAATGAAAGCAGGTCGTTCCGGTGGGGTGCCCCTTTTAATTTAAATCCTTTCCCGAACAACAGGGTAAATACTCCTTGCCTCCAACAAATATCTGGAAATACGCATTGGAAAAAATTCTCAGGGGTAAAGACTCCTTGCCTCAAAAAATTATCTGGAGCTCTGAGTCTATGTTGTCAATGCCAATACCAAGATGACTGTGCCCATGATAATTTGTAATCTGTGCGACACCGAAATAACAAAGAAAAATTATAGATCACTGACATGTTACTGGCTTTAGAAAGATGGGGAGAGTTTCTTTTTGGAAGTGTCTTAAACTCGAAACACAAAATTTTTCACACACTTACCGGTAGTAGTCCTCAATATAGTGATATTGACAACTTTTCCGATGTGATTTGTCAATCTCCTAAGCAGTTATCTACCCTATATCAGGGTTAGATTACGTACCTTTGACGTAATCACTGTTTAGAGGTTGGCGATTTCTATCGGCTAGTTTTATTGGTCTACTCGCCCATCATAAAATAATGATAGAACCAATTAAACAGCGGCATTTAAGAAATTCAAAGTTTTACTCGCCAATTACCCCAGGAAAATCACATGTAGCAAAGCAGACCCCGTGGTATCTGAGGCTGGTTTGAATGGAACATTAATCCTTTCCCACACAAGACCTGGAATAGGCTTGGAGGAAACATTAACGCAAATGTTGTGAAAAGGCCAGATATATTTGAAAGCCATAGAACGGGAAGCAATGAGGGAAAAGGAGAATGCTGGTCATTGCCTCGTACTTTTACCAGCCTTTATAATAATGGATGCCAAACTAGACAGCCCTGTCTGCATGGAAGCGCTCCACAGGCCTGAATTGTTTGTCTTGTTGAATGCAATTTCAAAAGTTCAGGCTGCGCAAACAATCAAAATTAATGAAAGACTGCTTTTACAACAATGATTTAACAGTCTCGATTTAAAGAGACTTATGCTAGATACTCAGGATGCTATATTTCTATCAAGCTTAGGATAACACTAAATCAAGATCTTATCTTCATCAAAATTTTATTAAAGTTTTGACCTTATTGATTATCATCTGTGGACCTAAAGAGGGTGAAAACAAAGTCCAAAACAGGCATTTTGTCAAGGGCACATAACTCTGGATTCAAGATTCAGATCAAGCTAAAAATGAGAAGCATGTAATATCTTAATGGTCAGTAAGATTCCGTTAAAGTTTTGTATTAATTGAATACTACTAATGGTAGTTAGAGTGAAAATAAAGCCGAAGATTGCAATTTTGTCCATTTCCAAAGCTCTTACTCATGATGTAGAATTCAGATCAAGCTGAAAATTACACTTTGACAAGATCTTATAGTCACCAACATTCTGTCCAAATTTTGTGTTGATTGGTCAGTATGTGTAGTTGCTAGAGTGAAAACAAAGTCAAAATAAAGCTGAAAAAGGCAATTTCGTAAATTTCAAGGGCACATAACTCATGATTTGAGAGTTGATTGGTCAATATTTGTAGTTGATAGAGAGAATAACAGTCATTTTTGACATTCAAGGGCAGATAACTCCAGAATGTCTGGTTCAATCAGAATTCTTTGAAGGAATCTGATAGAGGGTCGCCAAGGATCATTTCTGTGAAGTTTGATTGAAATCCATCCAATAGTTTTTGAAAAGAAGATTTTTAAAGAAAAAGTTTACGGATGTATGGACATACAGACGCACAGACACACACACGAAGGACATAGCGCCATGACAATAGCCTGCTGGCCATTGGAGCTAAAATCCATGGCTTGTTTAACCCTATCCCAAACAAGACCTGGTTTTGATGTCCCTTATAGTAAAAGGCTTGGGATAACATTGAAACAAAAGAAGAAACTGCTGATAACCAGCAGTGTCTCCTTTTGTCTCAATATTTTCTGTGCCATATTTTACACAAATCCTATCTTTAATAACATCCATTTTGTTGCTTGTGTCAGTTTTTGAAGTGAATCACCCTGAAATTTTGTCGTTTGGGAAAGGGTTAAGAAAGACATAAATCTATTGAAATAAAACAAAGTACCTAGTCCATGAGCCAGGACCCGAATTTTGACCGATTGGTACCACTCGGAGGGAGTAATTCTTTTTGCACTTTTTGATTAGTATGGTATCTATACTTCATGATTCAGCATGATAGCAATCTCAGATCGGTAGCTTATGCTCCGAAAAACGCTTCTTTTCAAGGGTACCCTTTACAAACAAAATTTTCATTGGTTTTCTAGTGAAACAACACATACATTTCTCCAACCCTTTAACTCATTCAAATACAAAAGTCTTTTTTCATAACAAAGATACAGTACAGAGTAGCATATTGTAAGGCTTTGTGTTAGTCTGAAATGTCATCTGGAGGATGATTTTAGTGTACACAGAGAACTATCTATAGATGATACGAATTACAAGGAAAAAATGAAAATTATAGTATTTTTGGACACATAAAGTCTGCTTTCTGATGAAAAGGGACTGTAATTAGTATTTTGATATCAGGTGATACTAAATGGATATGCATATAACAAAATAGCATGGATAGCAATGCCGACTTAATTGCCACTCATTACACTACCAGGGAGTCAAAAAAGCATAAACGCTTATCATTTACATTTCATTCATTTTCTTAATGTAAAACTAACACTCGAACTACGAATAATTCAAATGAGTAATGCTTACAAACAATTCTTTAATGATAAACATGTAGAAAACTAGGCCTGGTTGAAAGTGTACACAGAGAAGCTAGCTTCTCACAAGATAAAAAAGGTGAGGGTTATAAGCCGGATATATTGCATTTATGTTTCTGGTTCGAGAGGATGACACAAAGTCATTGATTTAATGTTATTCTACTGTCGGACAGTCATTAGAATAAATGTCCAGACAAATGTACATCCATAAAGTATTGGAGAAAAACGTTTTTCCATGTGCAGTTGATTCGTGAAGAAGGACGGGTTATCAGTACTGCTATATAATGTATGATATTTCTTTCTTGAAATCCAATGCGGATATTCAAGCGAATAAGACATCCTTTACAAATAAAGAGCCCCTCTAGAGTGCACACCTTCGTCGTTTGCCTTTTGTTCGGATACATTTGCACAATGAATACAAAAATTGTAGGCTATTGGCATGCTTTTAAAAACAATTATGAGGACTTCTAGTGTTAACACTGACATGCAAATCGGTAGTGTTTCCTAATACATGTATATGTACAAATTCTTTCTACGTACATAATTATTGCCTTAATACGACCACTTGGATTGCAAATGGAAGTTCATGCATTCCAGGAAAAAGTACCCAACAATATTGTATATACAACATATTAAAAAACATGTGTAGTTAACTACAAGGCTATTGCTTTTCGTGTGTACGTATACAAATGTTACAAAGGAGGTATTTTCAGCCAAACTCTCATGACACTAATCTATAACTAGAGACTTAGCAAGAATTAAATACATCTTAAGTGTATTAAAAGCATTGTTGTGCAACAGAATTAACATTAACCCAGGACATCCGAATATGTATTGACCATACTTTGGCTATGATTTCTTAAGAAAGGCGCTAGACCAACGGACGAAGATGCAGTTGTCCCGGGTTCACTTTAGTGCACTACGCTCTGTAGCGTCGACATATCACTACAGCAGTATAGTCTTTTAGAATATAAGATATAAGGCAGTACAAAAGAAATATTTACGAGTAAAAATAAAGCAAAGTGTCAAATAAACGATCAGACTAGAGATAAAATTGATTACATTGATACAAAAGCTGTTGAAAAATCTCACACCGTGTTTCCGAAAAAAAGAAAAACTACAATTCCATTGTCAAATCAACATAGCAAAGTTCAGTTGTATTTTTTCGTGAATCATGATGCATACTGTAAGTAAAATGGGCTAGAAAGGAAGAAAGAATCACTAAATTGAGTGTTATACAATGTACATAGACAGTCACAATTTATTTATGAGAAGTAAACAATGATAACACAAAGAGAGTAATATGCAAATGTAAGTATTTAGGTACCAGAACAGATGTGTTGAATTGCAATCACAACATAATGCAAGAATTACGAATTGATATTAATCAACTTCTACCCTAATCTTGGAAGTGTCATGAGCAAGGCCATAATTATAACCAAACAATCGAAATCACACTAGCATTTAGCCTTACAGCAATTGGTATTTCAAATGAAAAAAAAAAAATGCAGACATGTTGATATAAAGAAAAAAGTAAGAATCTAGTGTACAAAACAGGGAAATGTGTTTTGTGACTTTTGAGCACTTCATAGTTATGAATGTTAGACATTTGAAGTTCGTTTATTAAATTATTCAAGCATGTGATTCATTTATTGTAAATATGCAAATATGAGAGAGAATGGGATCACGATAAAAGTGGTCTCGGTTATAAATATATGAAAGAATAGGGTCAATTAGAGGTGGAGATTTTCCATGCATCTAAGTCATCAGCAAGTTCGTCAATTGGTGCTTTAGACAGACTCAATTTAAAAAAAATGTGAAAAAACGATCCAAAGTTATTTTGCTCTGTTCATTGATAAATTAAGTGCCTATTTTAATTAGCATCAATATTTTTTCAATGATTTAGGTGTTAATGTAAGAAAAGAAGTATAAAGCGGTGATTGAAAAGCGAACTGTTTGGGCAGAATGAAATTTAATTTCTCCGTAATACAGACATTATCAACTTACAAACAAAGTGTAGTGTTTTAATCTTTTAATCAGATAAAAACCGTCAATACTGAATTATAAGCAAAATAAGGTTTGTGACGTTGAAGAATGTCAGAACTCATCAATTGGTATTTATAAGTCTAATTACCCACGAGAATGACAATTTCGAAATTATAAAGTTATGTAGACAACCAAGTTGTTCGGCACTTTAAAGCTGGAATTTATCTTCGTTTAAGCATCTATTTTTCTTATGAAATATCATTCGTTTGATAATTTTGTTTCTTTTGGACCCGAAAAAAAAAATTTTTAAAGTTCGAAAATGTGACTTTGAAGCCCATCAATTTCGCACCTGTCAAAAACGAAAGTAGATTTTTTTGGTCACGTGACTGAAGAAGCGATGACGTCAATTGTGCAATCCCAATTCGCCAGTCGCCATATTGTTTAGTACATGAGAGGAATTACTCACGCGTAAATATTCATAAACAAATACATGTGATAGTGTAAAAATCGTTGAAAAATGGTTCGCTGTGTTGCGCCAGGATGCAAGAACACGCATACTGCGAATCTTGGCCTATTTACTTTCCCGAAGGACACGTACATGAATTTGAAGTGGAGGACCAACATGCGACGCGCTTCGGTGAAAGAGCCTTGGAAATTGTGGACTAATTCTGCCACTAGCCGTCTGTGTGGTGCACATTTCGCGGATGAGTGTTTCGTGCCACCTTCCCCATCTTTCGCTAAGTCGATTGGTTTCGTCCCGAGGTCGTACCACCTGAAAACGGACGCGGTTCCGACGATCTTCATGAAACCAGGACCAGAAAAACCCACCCCAAAAGTTCGGAAAGCTTTTGAGAAAAGAAGAAGAAAAGAGGTAATTATCAGTGATTATAAGCTAAAACATACAAATTTCAGAATTGGCCCATTATTGATCAAGATTGGGTATAATTCATTTGCATCAGTGGCGGGTCCAGAATGGCAAAGACTACAAGTGCTAAAAATAGAATGGGTTTTCCTTTATGTTTTGGCCAGTAAAGTGACAAATTAGAGTAATTTTTCATCAATAAAGAAGTAAATGAGCGGGGGTGTGGGGGCAGCAGCCCCCATAATTTCAAAATAAAATAAAGCGGGGGTGTGGGGGTGGCTGACCCAGAAATACTTCCTAGTAAATAGGGACCCGTAAACTAGATGTGTTCCTGTTTTGATAAAGCAGAAATTGTTATAAAATCTCTTAACTATGACTTGAATCAAGCCATAGTTGCGAGATTTTGTAACAACACCTAGGCTACGAAATATTGTTGTTTGTCCGAAATTATATATGTCATGGTTAACCAGATAATATCGTCCCTATTTCTGTAAGAGGGGGTTGAATACTGAATACAAAAAGGGTGTTTGTTTTCCTATTACTACTGGCTGGTGACCAGTTGAGTTCTTGTTGTGTTCCAATTCTCACCAACTATACTGTATCATAGTAAAGATCTGATAATATTTTCAATATTAAATTTTAACAGGATTTGTTTTCGGGATAAAAGAAGTTGCTGACAGTGTAACTTGAAAGTACATGGGATAGGACTCTTTTCATTCTCTACCATGAATTGGGTTAGTTTGCGAGAACTGGTACACAGTGAAAATCGCCAGCCAGTATACCTATACAATTTTCTCTGAATTTCTGCATGAAAATAAGATGATTTCAGTTTACTAGCAGGCGATCAATTGTGGCTGCGTACCATTTCTCGCCAACTAACACATTTCATGGTAAAGACTGAAGAGGCGTTTCCCACAACAAGCTATAAATATTTAAATCAACTTCTTTTATTCCGAGAATAAAACATATTAAATATTATCAAGTCTTTATTGTGATATGGTATTGTTAGCGAGAACTGGTACACGGTGAGTAACGGTCGCCAGCCAGTAAGCTTTTGGGGGGGGGGGGTGTTTGAACCCCTAAACCCCTGTGGATCTGCCACTGAAAATTAGGTCATTTTTGGCCAGTGGCCGATCCAGGACTACTGTGAGGGGGTGCAAATATGTATAGTAACTGTATTCTTTCATTTATGTAATGTAGTGAGATTGTTACCCGACAACCAGTTAAACCATTTTTCTGTCTCAGTCAATTTCACTTAGGCTATAGTTAACACGGTGGATTTTCATGTCATACAACAATTAATTTATTTCAGAAAATCTTCAATAGTTTTGTTATTAAAACAAGACTGATATGAATTTGGTTCTAGGTGTGAAGCAGGGTGGACAGACGTCAAACATTAGGCCAGATGTGATGGATTTTTGTTTGAAAAATCAGACGATAAAAAAGTTATTGAAGATGTTGTCTATGGCTCTTAGCCCTTTACTCATAATCCCATTCCCACACATTGA
The DNA here is from genome assembly GCA_963680895.1 of Fragum sueziense. Classification (NCBI taxonomy): domain Eukaryota; kingdom Metazoa; phylum Mollusca; class Bivalvia; order Cardiida; family Cardiidae; genus Fragum; species Fragum sueziense. Next base: position 21,644,619 of record OY804597.1, read on the forward strand.
CACTTTTTGACACATCCCTAGGTTTTGGTAAACATAGATAGTGGAAAATGAAAAAATTGTTTGTGACAAACAATATCATATCCCACATCTTTTTTGACCAAAAAATGTTAATGTCATGAACATGATAAACGGTAAAACCATTTCCAAATGATTTTTTTTAGACTGATCCCAATTCAAACTAGAACTGTCGCAAAGCGGACAAATACCCCCCACTAGCGCGTTGTCACTGAAAAAGTGCTAAAGTTCAAAGTGGCATAACTCTGAAACTACCGTCTGGATCAATATGAAAATTGCAGGTGCACAACTTCATATGATAGGAAACAACCTGCTAAAATTTCAGCAAAATCGGTCAAAAACTGTGGGAGGAGAAGAGGACACAAAATTATGTCCACGGTCGGATGGACAGACGGACAACCTGAATCCAGTATACCCCCCCATAACTTTGTTGTGGGGGGTATAATAAGTTTCAAACAACAATTTAAAGTAGATCTAGATTCTATTTTTAGCATGCCGGGACTTTATGTTCTGGGAGCTAATGTCATACCCTAGTGTCGCGTCGCGTCCCGTCGTGTCGCATCTCCAAAAACTTTAACCTGGTCTATACCTCAGGCGCTATTAGAGATACAGCCTTGATATTTCACAAATGGATACTTCCTGCCAAGGCCTATCATTTGGGACCATGGCCTTTGACCTCATTACCTTGACCTTGGAGTGACCTTGACCTACCTATCAAAAACTAACCTGGTCTAGATCTCATGCACTATTAGAGATACAGCCTTGATACTTCACACATGGATACCTCCTGCCTTGACCTTGGGACCATGACCTAGTGACATTGACCTTTGAATTTGAACTCATTTTCTTGTGACAAGCTCTCGTATAGGGGAGCTACGTTGTCCACGGACAACTCTTGTTAATGGTGTTGTGAAAACAATTGCTTCATTTTCCACAAATTTTGCCTAGGCATTTTGTTTTGTTTAGTCATAGTGTCCAAAAGTGTCAGTGTGTGGTAATAGGTTGTCAAATCTGTTTTTTGTTTTCGAAATGATCAAGAAAACACCCATTTACATTATCTTATATAATTTTTTTGTTTTCTAGGCCATCAAAGATCTTCTAGATGAGAATGATGTAATGATAAACATTATTGGGGAAACAGCGTCCTTAGAAGAAGATTTCGTGCAAGATTCTGCCACAAGAGACGAAACTGCCAGTCCTGATATTCCAGACTATGAGCCTGTAGAAACTCCCCCTATTCCAGTCCCAGTTGTTCTGCGTGACATTACCAATACCACCGGTCCTGAATTACAGAAAGATGAGCCTGTAGAAAATCCACCTATTCCTTTATCAACAGATGTCAGACCTCAGAAGATGGTAAGAAAAACTCATAGAACACATTCAGGGTTCTCCCTGTCACAGCCGCATAAGCTGTATATGCCCAGCTACAGCTTCATGTAAATCAGTAGAGTAAATTACAGCTTTGAAAATTTCCCACATTGAAATTGGTCGCAAAATGTAGGGATTTTTCTGCATTTCGTGTCAAAAAATGATAAATAATACACTAAATGTAATTGCACATTATAAATGTGTATAAACACCATGAGAAAAGAAGCAATTGCTCAAAAATAAGCAATTTCTTCTTTTCCTATGATGCTTTATTTGCATAACACTATGCTTTTCAAAGTTTGCAATCTCAGTCTATATAATTTGCCACTATAGCTTCAAATAATTCTGCAGAGTGTGGACAGCTGTGAATACTTGTCAGCCAGCAAGTCTTGATGAATGTTACAATATTGTCAAGACAAGAGTCAGTGATAGCAAATAGGTGTAGACTTTGTTTGGATAATACCAAACAAAGTCTCCGCAGAATAACGTGAAGCTGTTGTTGCAAATTATATAAGTGTCGGTGAACTTTGAAACATATAGTGTTTATGAAAATAACAGTGAATAAAAACACATTGTGACTGTCATAATGAGAAAATAAGAAATTAAACATATTGTCATGTGTAATTGAGCAAGCCCTTCTTTTCTCATAACCTTTTTACAACAAATTATTACCTACCAGTATAAGAGTTATTCATCAGTTTATGAAATGAAATGCATAAACTAAAAAAAAAAACCTTCTTTTTTTGACCATTTGAAGAAATTAAACTGTCAGTGTGGGCTTGTGGGGTACTTTTTAAGTTGTACGGGTAATACACTGATTTACATGAAGCTGTAATGGGAAGGCCAGATACAGCTTGTTGGGCTGGTGAGGACATTTCCAAATATCTATGGTAACAGTAATTGATATCACAAGTAAAATAGAGCAAAATTAATTACCTAATGACAGATTTGTAACTTATAACCATAAATATGAGCAATAAACTCTGTACAGAGAGTACCTCACATGTAGAATTGTAGATCAACAATTCATGTCTTGTTTTCGGTGAATTGCTAAAAATGTGCATTAAGCATTGGTAAATGACATACAATACAGATTGAATTTCTTAGTATTATTGTTCAAAAGTTAGAATGGCTTATAGGGTTAAAATTATACCTACACATTGTATAGATAGTTTTCTCATTGAGACTTGTGCAATGAATTCTTGATGAAATGGGTAGCTATTAGTACAGGAGGCTTATAAACAAATTCACACATATGTGGCATGTCAGTGGGTGTTCCATAAGTCGAAGTATGAAGTACACACATTCCCACTGATCAACTTAAAAATCTTGCTCTAATGAACACTTTGTCTTGTGTTCGCACATTACATGTATATCTGAAAAATATAATGCTAAAGATTTAAAATGTAACTGTCTGTGGTTGACACCAGCTAAGTATGAACCATTTCTAGCAAGGTACCTTCAGTGTGACATGTCATATATACATTTAGATATAATTCTGAAAGAAACAGTTGCATATCCTAGACATGTTAGATTCTAATTTTGATTGTCTCTCTTTTTCTATTCCTAGTATGAACAGAAAAAGGTCCAAACACCACAGAGATGGGCACCAAAGCAGCCAGCCAGGGTGAGACATAGCAGTTCTGGTTCACAAGCAACGCCCACAATGGTAGACCAGGGGACTCAATATGACCTGTCTGACACCAAGGAGACTCAGCCTATCCCACAGAAACCAAACTACAAGAGCCAGGATGAACAACAGAATCTAAATGACAGTTTCATGTCTGACAGTTCTATGGACATTGATGATCAACAAGAAGATGATGACCCAGACTATGAGCCCGATTTTGATATGGAAGTATCAGATAGTGAAGAAAGGTTAGTTTTGTTGTCCAACTTTCTCATATAAAAAACAGTGTCCTTGCCAGTCCAATAAGCTGCATGGGACCCACTACAGCTTTCAAGTAAGTCACCTTCAGGGTTTTCCACAGAATAACTTGAAGCCGTAGTGTTCAATTATGTAGCAATCGGTAGATTCTAAAATGAAAAGCCAATAATTGTAAACGAAAACATGGGAAAAATAGGAAACTGCTTAACATGAGCAATTTCCTCTTTTACGAGGTTTTATAGCCGCTCATTACATTTATAATTGTAAGAATGCATTATTGATCAGTTTTTATACGCCGCCGGAGGTGGACGTATATTGGCGTCATCTTCTCTGTACTCCCATATGTCCGTCCGTCCATTTTTCTTGTCAACGCAACTCCATCTAAGTTTCTGGCTGGATCCTTTTGAAACTTGGTCAATGTTATCACCTTAATTGGTAGATGTGCATGAAGGAAGGATTTTATGGTTCATTGATTTTTGCCTGAGTTATGCCCCCCTTAAGTCTGAGGCGGCATATATTGTGACCATGGCACTCTTGTTGACATAAAATGTCTAAAAAAATCCGTGTATTTTGGTGACCTAATTTTGAAGATATTAGGGTGTGGGGTACTTTCGAAGCTGTAGTAGCATTAAGCTGATTTACTCAAAGCTGTGGCCATAGCACAGTTGTTGGTGCATTGGCCTTCCGTTTTCGATACCCAGCTGCTGACAAAAATGTCACCCCTCCAATGGTTTGATAAGATGAACCCATTACCAAACAACAAAATTTTGGGTTGCACCAAATTCAAAGATGTTGCAGACAACAATTTCAAGCGAACGAGACTTAATTTTGGGGATCTTTTTGGGGTAGAAAACATTGTGGGAAATGCAGAAATTGCTTGTCACAAGCAATTTTTTTCATTTTCCACAATGTTTTCCTTAGCTGTAATAAATATCCACAGTGTCCACTCTGAAAAAGTTTTGCTCACCAGCCTGTATTTCTATTTCAGTTACAACAGAACAGAGGTGACAGATAGTGACGATCCACAGACCGAGAAGAAATATATCGTTTTCGAGTCATCGTTGAAAGAGTTGTTTTCTACTTGTCGGGATTGTGGATACTCAGCATCTGTATACCGCAGAGTGTTAAAAGGAACATATGTTGAGTTCGAGAGTGTGTGTAAATTTAACAGTGAACACAGATTGACATGGCGGAACCAGCCAACCCACCAGAGACTGCCATTGGGCAATCTACTGTTGGCAGCAGCATGCCTGTTCAGTGGTTCGAGTCCAGTGAAATTTATAAATGCCCTGAAGTTTCTGAGACTGCAGGTTTTCTGCTTGAGCACGTATTTCCAAATTCAGAAGTGCTATTTGATTCCCGCTGTTGAAAGAGTGTGGACAAATGAAAGACAAATGGTATTAAGTGACGTAAGTGGACCAGTTAGTGTTGGTGGGGATGCCCGTTGCTGCTCTCCAGGACACACTGCTAAATATGGAAGCTACACGCTCATGGATCTCTCAACCAACAAGATCCTTGAAATGAAACTAATCCAGGTAAATTGAATAAAGTACATGTTTATTTTGTTTTGTTATATATGCCCGAAGGATGGTATTATGTTATGGCCCTGGTCGTCAATTTGTCCTTCCATCTGTTAGCAATTTCTTGCGGCAGCGTACTCAACTTGTCAACTTCTCATGCACTTTCAATCGGAATTAAATCAAACTCGTCACAATGAATCTCCATGGTGTCTAGCTGTGCACACCACTAACTGAAGATTCAGATAACTCTTTTCGTTCTTGAACTATCTGCCCTTGAATATGAAAATGCCCTTTTTCTTGTGACTTCAACCCTTTCCCAAATGACAAAATATTAGGATGGTCCATGAAAGCTGATGCAGACAACATAATTGATTAATGATTAAAGGATATGTGCACATTTGATGTGGCCAAGAAGATATTTATACAAAAGGAGAAAATACTGGTTTTCATCAATTTCTTCTTTTGCCTGAATATTTTCTCAATCCTCTTCTAAAGAAGATGTGAAACCAAGTGTTATTTAGGAGAAGATTATCTCTTTCCAAAACGAGATCTGGTTTTGACTATATTAATCTTGTCAACTTGCAAAATGCAACAGCCTAAGAGAAATATTTGGGAAATCTTAACGCCAAGTTAATGGTTTACACTCACATAAAAATGTTCTTTATCGACAAGAGACTTGTTGATGATTATTGACAACAAGCAATATGAATAATGAACATGCTTATGAATTCAGCCTGTTTGTCCTATGATGTTAATGTATGTAAACTTCTTTCAGAGTAATGAGGTAGCCAATTCCAATGCCATGGAACTGGAGGGTTTGAAACGCTGCTTACAGAGCCTAGCAGAGGACAACATCACCATTTCTGACATTACGACAGACAGACATCCCCAGGTTAAGAAGTTTATAAGGGAAGAGCAGCCAGGCATTCACCATTGGTTTGATGTATGGCATGTTGCTAAAGGTATGTTTGATTTGTTTACTGAGAATGTAATATGTGAAATGTATTTTTGGTGGAAAGCTCACCCCCATCACATAGGATATAATATGGCATGGATCTGCTATCAAAATCGCTTGTGCAATGAATTTATCACACAGTATTGGTTGGTAACCATGTGACAATAGTTGAAGAAAAACTTGAATTTGCCATACTTAGGGCAAAACAGAGTTGGTGTCTAAATATTTGGAACTGCTTGTGGACATATCATTTTGACCACATTATACTTTATCCAAATCTACTATAGATAAGATTGATTGATAGGAGTTTAACACATTCAACTGCTTTGGTAATAACACTGCTACTGCAGCACCTAATCATGGATTCCTATCATTTCTCACACCATCACTTCCACATCCTTACCGATCCTCTAGTTGCTTGCACACATAGGTTGTCGACTATCAAACCGCTGGTGAGAGACAATTTTGTTTTAAAGGATATCTGCCGCAACCTGTGATCTAACTTAGGACCTCATGATTGAGATTATGATTCACTACCAAGCGCCATGGCCTAGGCCAAGTGTAGACACTTCAAAATGCTATTATATGTTATTTATTCTTGATCTTCTTATCTTTCATTAGTGATCAAACTATGTTGTGGGTACTCATTGGAATTATCTGATTGATAATATTGAAATGAATACACACAACAAAGGTTGTAGGTACTTCAAATGATAAAATGTGAATGCATCTTCCTTCCTTTATTTATGGCTTTAATTATCATGTGATTAAATATCATACAATATTTGCAGGTGTTAAGAAGAAGGTAGATGCTGCCAGCAAGAAAAAGGGATGCCAGATACTCTCCGACTGGTCACAGAGCATATCAAACCACATGTACTACTGTGCTGCAGAAAGTAGGGGCAATGGTGAACTGCTTAAACAGATGTGGTGCTCCATCTCCAATCATGTGGTCGATATTCATGAGGGACATGGCCCTCTCTTCCAACGGTGTGCCCATGATCAACTAGATGATAGAGCCTGGATAAAGAAAGGTATACCTCAAAATTTCCTTTATCCATGAATCAGGGAGATATGGCATAAACGATCATGTTTAACCCTTTCCCAAACAAGACCTGGTTTTCACGTCCCTAATAGAATAGGCTTTGGAAAACATTGAAAGAAAAGAAGAAACTGCTGAAAACCAGCAGTTTCTCCTTTTGTCTCAATATTTTCTATGCCATATTTTACACAAATCCTATCTTTAATAAAATCCATGTTGTCATTTGTGGCTGTTTTTGAAGTGGACCATCCTAAAATTTTGCCGTTTGGGAAAGGGTTAAGTGTTGTTTGGTTGTTTGATGATTCATGTAACTTAGGCTAACCCTATCATGAACAATGCTTTTTAGGTTGGTCTAAATTAAATTGAAAGCTATTGTGGAAGACAACCCGATTGTTAATATGCACAGGATTTTTACAAAAAATAACACAGAAAATATTGAGATAAAATGGTATTTTTCCAATCAGCAACACTTTTTTCTCTCTATGTTTTTTTTTTCAAATTTGTTTTCCTGGGCCTTAGTATACTCGTATTTGCACAAACACATTTTGTTATCTCTACATTATTAGGATAACAAGTACAAGCTTCTATTAGACTGTCTAATTTTTTTCTTCTTGAGAAATACATGACTGCTTGTGTTGCATGTGTGAGCCACTGAAAAGGATAAATCCCCACTACTGTGGATCGAACTAGTTGAATTATTGTTGTTCAGTCATTTCGATTGTTATTTCAATAGGGATATTGGTTCTCAAATGATATAAGTAAAATTCTAACATAAATTCATGTGAATGTACCTTTATAAGTTTGTGTTTTATATTCCAGAATCAAAACCACATAAAGAGCTACGGGATGTTATCAACAAACAACACCTGCTGAAGGATATACAGAAGCTGTCCTATGCCGAACAGACATATGGGTTGGAAGCCTTCCACAAAGTGTGCTGCCACTTCGCAACTAAATTTGTGCACTTTTTCTACCACAGCATGGATTGCAGGTGAGTTTACACACAGGTTGAACTTCTCTATCATTGTATTTCAATTTTGGGGACAGGCCCGTAGGAACAGAGCGCCCCCCCCTCAAAGTTGGCCAGAAATGCCGGATTTTCCTTCTTTCACACTGAAAATTTATGAAGAATCCAACTTGGCCCCCCCAATATTCAGACACTGGCGCTTTAGCCCACCCAATATTAAATTGCTTCCAACGGGCCTAGAGGGAGAAGTAATAATGTCAATAATTGTATAATTATGGCCTTTCTACTGAAAACAGATATATGTAAACCCCAATATGAAATAAAATATGATGGAAATTTAAATGATTAATTAATCAATTAAATTAATCAGTTTCTAGATCCCCAAATAGATATTTTTGTGGCAGACCCTCAAATGTGACAAAAAATTGGGAAAAGCAGATTTTCAACCAAAGGAAAGGACCAAACTGATACAAAATGTACTGTACATTGCATGCTAGTCTGCTTGATGTAATTAATCCCTTCAGCTCAAGACATTATTATTTTGTCTTTTTTTCATTGACAGACTGAAACTTGCATGTCTCCATCACAATGAGAATGCCAACAGAGCCCAGAATACTACAAAGTCGGGAGAGCCTATGTGGCAGGTTTCAGTGCCAAAGTTCAAAAAAGGTCAACCTGTAGCAACTGCACTGAAAGTAGCAGCATCATATGGTAAGTTTGGTGTTTATTGTTAATGCAAAACATTCATTTATTTGAAATATTTTTGTTATTGTGACAGTGTTTAATTTAAATTATTGCATAAAATGTGTGTTTTTGGGCCGTTATCAACATTGAATAACGAGAAGAAACCGGGCGGATATCCAGAGAAATTTTGCATTAATCGGCAGATTCACGTGCGATATCGGACCGATTTTGCACTCAAATATCCTCGATTTGACCCTTCAAAATAAACAATTGTCTCTTTTCCTGCAAAATTCTCAACGTCTTACGTTAAAGAAGCGACTTTCGCCTATTGGCAGCAAATTATGACGTAACGTTGTTTTACCTACGTCACGCATAACAAAAAATTCTAGGAAGATTTATCAGAACAAAACAACAATGGCAGACATTTTCTTATCTCACCACAGTTCATTTTTCCCAAATATTAAGTTGTTTGGGGTAAGTAATCATTGGAATTTTATGCTTTTATGCAATAATAGCGTCAATTCACGTATTTTTCCGTCATTAACATTCGCAGAGGCCTGCAAAATACGAAAACGACCCTCGTGCTTCGCAGTTGGGCGTTAAGATATTTCTTGGGCCTCTGCGAATGTTAACAACCTCAAAGACGTGAATTTACCCTATATTGAAGCAGAGAAGGTTGAAATGTGTCTGTTATTTATTGGATGTGGTAGATCTTTTAGAAATCTGCTGTTTTGTTGAACAAGTTAAATATTTCTATGCTCTATCAGCTGAGTTATGGAATATTTCTCTTATTCAGCAAATCCCTGATGTGTTTCGCATTCTCTGATTGAACCAATTTTCAATTCTGTCAAGCTTAACATTATTCAAGATTTTCAGCATTTTTAGTCACATGGGGCCAGCACTGTTCCATCGAAACATACATATTTTTGGCTTACTGATGTCTTATGTAACGCTTAAAACAATTGCATAAATTGCATCTTGTTTTCTCATCCATTTCAGGCTATGTTGACAGGCTACTACAAGAAGTCATGGCTAGAAGAGAACAACTCCCAACATATAAGGAGAGCCGAGCCGAGTTACAGCCCATTCTGGCCAAGACGCCAAAACCTGTTTCGTCCATGTATGCAAAGTACAACAAGGCAGAAGTTGTGTCTAAGCACAAATCAAGATTTAAAATGTTTGACTAAATTTACTAAGGATTTTGTGGAGGACATTACAATTTGGAATAGTCCAAAGTCTATATGTGACCCGTCACGCTAATGGAATCTCAAAAGAAGTCTGTAAAACCAAATTTGGAGAAACGGTTGAGACTCAACAGCGTTCAACATGGTGTCACATTTGGATAAAGAACAAAAGTGAGATAAGAAAATCAATCTAGATCCAGAAAATAATCTTACAGGGAAAGGTTTCAATCTTAGTCTGCCTGCGCAGTCCGCGCAGACTGACTAAGGTGGATACTTTTTTACACTTCCCATAAGGTCCCTTTTGGATTGACGGGTCACATATGTTAGAGAATTGTTGAATCCTTTTACAAATGACATACTTATATAACTTTAACCCATTACCACACATTGACTCTTTTTGACTTCCTACAAGGGAGTGGCGTTGGGAAACATTGATGAAAATGAAGAAATTGCTTGTGACAAGCAATTTCTTCATTTCGCACAATGTTTTGTGCTACAAAAGACCAGAAAGTTTTGAATTTCATTCGCTTGAAATTTTCGTCTGAGACATCTTTGAATTGTTGGCCAGTCTAAAATTTTGCTGTCGGGTAATGGGTTATAGCCTTTCCAAATATGACATTCTTCAGCCGTCCCTAATAGAAAATACTTCCGAAGACATTGAGGCAATTGAAGAAAATGCTGATAATCAGCATTTTCTCCATTTGCCTCAATATTTTCTGTTATATTGTACACAATTCTTATCGTTGTCAGCATCCATTTGGTCGTCTACAGCAGCTTTCAAATTGGATCAGTAAAAGTTTGTCGTTTAGGAAAGGGTTAACACATTACCCCATAATGGGCAACATTGACGCCTCGCAAAATAAAATCCTTGGAAAACCTTGTGTGAAGAAATTACTTGTTGAGACAGAAGAAGAATATTCTGATAACCAGCTCTTTGGACTGTCATGTTTGCTCACATGAGCTTGTTGTGATCGTTTGTGGTTTGGGAAAGAGGTTTAATGGAAACAAAAAACAAATGTGCTGATTTTTTTTAACTGTGTGTAATTTCTGATTAACTGTTGTGTTTGTTCCATAAATTATCTAAGGAAGGCATGTTACAATTGTTATGTAGATAAGAACTTGGATATACATGTGAATTTATATTTCCTGTTTTTGAAATCCCATGTCAGCCACAGTAGGATGAAATATAATGATTAAAGGTTGTCTCATGCTCAGATTTCTGGATTCAAAGATTGTTACTGGTCATGAGTATCAAATATAGCTAGAACAATTTTACCCTTTTCCAAACAAGACCTGGTTTTGGCGTCCCTAATAGAAAAGGCTTGAGAAAACATTGAAACAAAAGAAGAAAATGCTGATACCCAGCAGTTTCTCCTTTTGTCTCAATATTTTCTATGTCATATTTTACACTAATTCTATCTTCAATAACTTCCATTTTGTCATTTGTGGCATTTTTTGAAGTGGATCACCCTAAAAATTTGTTGTTTGGGAAAGGGTTAAAGACAGGACAGACTTCCAACTATCTTGCTAAAACTCCAACATGTCAACAATTATTGTTATGTTTAACATAAATTTACAAGCATGATATTTCTTTGACTCCAGAGAAATGACTATGATTGAACAACCTTTATTATCTTCAGATTAAATCCTTCCATAGAAAGAACTTGAATTTGATATGCCTATAGTCTGGTCAACATATTATGGCACATGTTTACAATTTTACCTATGTAAACAAGGGGAAAACAACTTAATTTTCAATACAATTTTACATGTGTTATTTCGAATCTTGCAGTTGTGATACACCTGCAATATCCTAACCATTACATGTAAAAGTACATTAGTTTTGAGTGTAATATTGTGTTGTGTACCTATGTAACTTTCGTAAACATGTGCCATAATATTTTGGACGGACTGTCGTATTCAAAAAAGTTTTAGAAAACGTATATAGCAAAGAGTAAAGTGCTGATAACCAGAAAGTTTGATAAATTTTGTTGTCTGCAACTTATTCTATTTTGACCAGTCGTTGTGGGAAAGTTTTTAATAAAAATATCTAGATTCAAATCATTTTCTGGCTATTACAGAAAAGGAGAAAAGTTTATTCTCGGCATGTTTTATTTTCCTAGAATGTATTCTAAAGCTAGGTACAGTAGAACTATATTAAATCCTTGGCTTATTTTGTAATGGTTTGTCAATTTCAAAATTGTTTCTATGAAACCTCACAATTATTGATAATTCCACCATAAAACTGTCAAGTGACTGAAAAAATCTATGTCCTTCTGTACTGGAATCCTGTATATTCCTGTGATGGCCATTTGTCTCTAATGGCGTGAGTGGCACATGCAGGGATTGGTTTTCTAACTCCTTTACCAAGTAGATGCCAAATCCACTGGGTAAATCTGCGGTAGGCTACATGTCTGTACATCCTGTAAAATACATGTTAATTTAATTTATTTTTATTTATTTATTTCCTAAATTCTTAATATCAGAGACATCAAAGGCTGGGCTTGCTTGGAAAATAGTGGTTATGCTTAACCCTTCCCAAACAAGACATATCTTTGATGTGTCTGATAGAAAAGACATGGTAAAACATTGAGACAAAAGAAGAAAATGCTGATAATCAGCATTTTCTCCTTTTGCCTCAATATTTTCCAAGCTATAATATAAATATTTCATTTGTTTGGTATCATTATCATTTTTTGTCGTCTCAAGCAGCTTTCAAATTTAAATAGTCTAATTATTAGCTGTTTGGGAAAGGGTTAATTATACTGGGGCTGACAAATATAAAGTAACTTCAATTCATAGAAATTTTATGTCCTTGTTAGATAAAAGTTAGGAAATCATTGAAGCAAGGGATGATGCTGCAGATTACCAGCAATTTGATCTTTTGCCTCAATATTTTCTAGGCTATATTAATTACACACAAGTATTATATTTACTCCACCAATATTGTGTTTTGTGGCAGTTTTCAAATTGAAAAAGTCTAATTTGTTGCTGTACGGGAAAGGTTAAGAAATATCAGCTCGAATGAATAAATATTTAAAAATGCTCTTTGCTTTGTTTTTAATTGTAAAGGCAGTCTGCCATAATACTTACTTATGAATTGGTTCATCATCCCCAACGTGTCCATAGTCTGCCAAGAAATCATAAAATGAGGTCTCGACTACATCTTCATTTAGGCAGTTGCCCTCAAATCCTGGATGTTGAGTGATGCATCGAAGATTTCTCTCTTGTCGTTTATGGTCGATGAGATCTGTCTCGTGACAACATACACACATATGGATGTTCTCCATGGCCACACATTCACCACACAAACACCTGGAAAAATAAGACACAATTAGTTACCGTATGTGCATCTAAGGTAGAATTCCCGTAATGTGGCCATTTTGAGATTCCTAAAACATCAGATTTTTTGGAGCGTCGTTGTTACGTATCCTAACTTATTCAGGTGGGGTCGTAAACATTTGGTGATGGAAGGTCCACCGCCAAATGTTATCGAAATCACCTGAATAATTCCAACATCACATGAATCTCATTAGGGATATTCTACCTTAAACAACATGATAATTACACAGGGATAAAGACTAACAATTTTGATCTAGGGGCCCAGATTGCCTAATATTCAATACTTAACATTAGGGGTATGGGCAATTTCTCCAGAGATTCAGGGGCCCAGCCCAAAAATTAGGGGCCATGGGCGACTGGGCCCCTGTTAGTCTTTATCGCTGTTACATACACCGAATGATATTATTCCAGAGACCAGAGAATAAGGCTAATCTGCAGTTATTTCTTTTGTTTAAATGTTTTCACAAGCATGTTCTATCAGGGACATGAAAACAAGGTCTTGGTTGGGAAAGGGTTAAATTGAATTTTATCTATGACCCATTTTCCAAACAGAAAGTAAACATTTTAGTATCAAACCAGGAGAGACAAAGCATATCATTTGTATGTTTTTAGCATAGAAACTAGATTTCATTGATTAACAAGAGCTGTCCGAAGACAGCGCGCTCGACTTTCTAAGTGCTTAGTATAAAGGGGGCATAACTCCAAATAGAGTGGTCTCAGGGTCATGGGCCCTGATAGTAAGGTAGAGGGTGTGATGGTGAATAAGTATACCAAGTTTGGGTTGAATCCCTTTGATAGTATGGAAGTTATTGATGTTTGAAAAAACTTTAACCTTGGTTGCAACGCCAACGCCAACGCCGACGCCCGGGTGACAGTATAAGCTCTCATTTTCTTCGAAAAGTCGAGCTAAAAAGGAGATATATCAGAATGTAATTCTTCTTTTCGATCAATTCTATCCCAAACTATATCTACCAGGGACAACAACATACATTATTTAGAAAAGGGATTGCAGGAAAAATGTATTATTCAATCTGTCATGAATGCAGCTTATCCGAGTCTTGGTTTTACTGTTATCGGATTTGGTGATGTCCCTTATAGAGAAACCGAGCTTTGACAGCTTTTTCAGTCAGTAACGCCCTAGTTTATGATTATCAATCCAGGGATTGCAATTTCCAAACCCGACTCAGCCAGTATCCATTCAGACATTTTACAAAAATTCAATAGCCTCTAATAGCCTGAATAGTGATAACTTAGTAAGAGATTTAACCCTTTCCCGAACAACAGATAATAAGATGGACCAATTCGAAAGCTGCTAAAGATGACAAATAAATATTGATAAAGACATAATTCGTGTACACTAAAGCTCAGAAAATGTTGAGGCAAAAGGAGAAAATGCTGATTATCAGCATTTTCTTCTTTTGGCTCGAAATTTTCCCAAACCAATTCACCAAAGGACGTCAAAACCAGGCCTTGTTTGGGAAAGGGTTAAATACCAGGAATCCAGTTAGGTGCTCCAGCCACTGTGATATGACCATAAAATTAGTAGGCCTAGTTGAAAATTGCCCAAAAATTAAACTCTTACAGAGAAAGTTTGAGAAAAGATTAGGACATAAGAAAAAATACTGATCAACTGATTTTTCCCTTCCAGCCACAAAATGCCCAGACCAAAAGGAAAGTTCCCCCAACCCTGTCCCTTTGGAATTTGACAAAATGGGCTCATCAATTATCATTTTTTTAACTTGATAAATATGTCTATGCAGTCATGTTGGAGAGGGTAGTGTTTGTGGTGTAAACCTAATAAATATCAAGTAATTTAATAATCAATGAGCAATGTTGCTGCTTGCATGTCATATTGCATGTCATGAATGCTAAAAAAAGGATGATAAAAAAAACGACAATTACTGTTTGGGAAACCCAAAACTCTTCCTCTTAGCAGGTCATGGAATATCCGACGCATTTTAGTTCAACTCTATAATTTCGATAAAATCGCGTTGTTTACAATTGCCCAATTAAACAAGAAGAAAAACAATTGCAAAAAACACACGCACAAAAAAAAGTTTTCTTAGACTTTACCAATCTGTGTTGCCGAGCCTATCGTTCGGTGCTTCTAAGGTCGATTCGTCACTGTCACTAGCTTCCGAAGACGAATCATCAGACGAAATAGGTGACTGGGGTCGTCTTGGTTCAAAACGATAGCCCTCCACTCGCATCTGAGGTTGAAGGACTAAATAATCGTCGTAGTTTTCTTCTAATGCCTGTAACTCGGTCTCGCTCGCCATTATCGCCATTTTTTAGAGTGCACATATGACGTCACACGAAAAATTGGCCCGGGGCCAATTTTCACTTTCGTTTTACGAGCACCTGCTATTCCCGGTAAATCACGTATCTTTACAGCGTTATAACTTCAGTTTGGGGTTGAATTTTTCAACGCAATTTGATTTGATGTTTTTGTTAGACAATTTTCATTAAGATGATTTTATCTGATTTGTCATAAAAACGAAGATAAATTCCGGCTTTAAAGTACACTGGTGCATTTGTAACTAGTCAAGTTAATGCGTAGTAAAGGTTTTCACACCTTGTTCCTGAATTAAAAGATAAAACCTATTCAGAAAGATTAAAAGCACTAGGGTTACCATCTTTAGAATACAGAAGGTTAAGAGCCGACATGATTCAAACTTTTGAAATGATAAAAGACATTGACAAAGTTATTTAAACCAATGTGCAAAACAAACCTGCGAGAAAAATCATTCTCTGTACGTGTTTTCACACCTTGGAATAATTTGCCCGAGGAGCTAGTAAATTCCAAAAATGTAAATAGTTGTAAAAGTAATTTAAATAAAGTATGGAAAAAATTTTCCCATTAAATTCTATAGATCCTGAATATTACGGACCGGAAGCGGACATTCAGGATCATAGAAGAATTAGAAGGGTCGAAGAGTCTGCGGACTAAGACGGACCTCAATGGAAAGGTAAAAGGTAAAAGGTTTAGTGTAAATGAATGTTTTAAATATATTTTGTATGTAGGATAATATGGCTAGCTGCTACGAGCTTGTCCGAAACTTTTAAACCGACTTACCCCTCCCAGTTTTAATGGCCAAAATGGATAATACTAAGAACACGGTTGCACATGCTAATATTTCTAGTCCTGGAGGCTTAAAGTGCTAAACAGGATTGCCTAAGTTTATGGGGAGTCTACCCCTTCTTTTGCAACAATCTGATATTGGGAAAAGTGCTTCCAGTGAGACTGAGACAGTTAAGAAGATTAGTCGGCTGCTGCTGAGGAGACTGGTTAGGGTAACAAGACGTTGATTCCTAACTAGATGCCGAAGGGCAACATGTCGAGCCCGCTCATTTTGAAGAAAGAAGACCATACCTATGCCTACAGCTGTCATTACAATGGCGTTGTAAAAGTGGGGACAAAATAAGTTGGAATGATGGGGATCATGGTGAGACAGTTTATTGTTCACAAAATATTACATGTCTATGTATTTATAACGAGATACCAGAATGGATTAATTTGAGTATACATATGTGACCCGTCACGCTAAAAGGGACCTTATGCTAAGTCCATAAAACCAAATTCCGAGAAATATACCAGACCAAGCAGAAGTCCATCCGATGTCGTATTTGGAAAACGAAAATATTGTAAGGTAGAGAAAACATTCTAGATTCAGAAAATACTTAAACGTGAAAAGTTTCGACCCTAGTCAGGCTGCGCGGACTGCGCAGACGGACTAGGGTCGATACTTTTCACAAATCCGATAAGGTCCCTTTTAGCGCGACGGGTCACATATAAGGAAAATAAGCCATGCCCCCTGGCACCCATTTTTTGTACGGATCGGAATAATTTGAACATTCTGAGAAGTACGAAAATTAGCTGCACGTAGCTGTACGTGGCCATGTTTTTTACGGATTGAGATAATTTGAACAATCTTGGTAGAGGGCCATCCAAAGAATATTTGTGCCAAATTAAGGAATGGCCCGGACAAGCAAAAATCAACTCATTTTTTACATTTGACCTCAAAGTTTGACCTTGACCTTTCATCTTGGAATCTGGTTCTTGCACGCGACACTCCATCTTACTGAGCTTGACATTTGTGCCAAGTTATTTCTGAATCCCTCCATCCATGGTGAAGTTATGGCCCGGACAAGCAAAAATCATCTCATTTTTGACATTTGACCTCCAAGTTTGACCTTGACCTTTGAGCTTGGAATCTGGTTTTTGCACGCGACACTCCGCCTTACTGAGCTTGACATTTGTGCCAAGTTATTTCTGAATCCCTCCATCCATGAAGTTATGGCCCGGACAAGCAAAAATCATCTCATTTTTGACATTTGACCTCCAAGTTTGACCTTGACCTTTGAGCTTGGAATCTGGTTCTTGCACGCGACACTCTGCCTTACTGAGCTTGACATTTGTGCCAAGTTATTTCTGAATCCCTCCATCCATGGTGAAGTTATGGCCCGGACAAGCAAAAATCATCTCATTTTTGACATTTGACCTCCAAGTTTGACCTTGACCTTTGAGCTTGGAATCTGGTTCTTGCACGCGACACTCTGCCTTACTGAGCTTGACATTTGTGCCAAGTTATTTCTGAATCCCTCCATCCATGGTGAAGTTATGGCCCGGACAAGCAAAAATCTTCTCATTTTTGACATTTGACCTCCAAGTTTGACCTTGACCTTTGAGCTTGGAATCTGGTTCTTGCACGCGACACTCCGCCTTACTGAGCTTGACATTTGTGCCAAGTTATTTCTGAATCCCTCCATCCATGGTGAAGTTATGGCCCGGACAAGCTCCATCCGGACGGACGCACGCACTAACGCACGCACGCACTAACGCACTAACGCACATACACCGAACCGCCATTGTGACAACTATGTCGAGCTTACCGCAAGCGGGCTCGACAAAAATCGGATATCAGTGAACTGTTAACAAGGTGGAAGGAGTGTGTGGGGTTGGAAAGGCTACGGGACTAATATATGAAAAATACAGCAGGTGTGAAAGTCAAAAACTTTTGATATGCCCTCATAAACGACTTTTTTAGCATGGGATCATGAACGAAACCGCTAAACAACCACAAACTTGCCTTCTCTCCTACACAGATGAAAGTCACACCAGTAGTGACAAGTTATGGTAACTTTTTAGAGGATTATTACACCGAGTTTCAATTTATATAGATCTGATGAATCTGTTGCTCACAACGCAGATTCTATGAAATGTTTGCATTTGTCTAAAAGAGAGGGTGAATGAGATATGTTTGATTAAAAATTACGCCACTGTGATTATAAAGACAGGGGGTGCCGTTTTTACTTTTGTTACCACTACTTCAATCACTTTGACTGTTAGTTATCAATTATATTTCAATCACTTTGTTGTTAACATTTGTGTGGTGATATGGATCCTAGAGAACCTCCAGACTCTTACAAAATGAAAACAAAGATTTACTCAACCATTTGAGTATGTATCATAATGCATTTTGTTATGATTCGTGCCAAATAAACTATAACACATATACATCTGAATCACATTTCAATGCATATGTCCGACAGAAGAAGTTTAAATCTAATTTAAATGATTATCTAAAGTATAAATGCATATATTTTATCTATATGTTTATCATTTCTCCTGGTGAGCTGGACACAAATTACCTAAAATGATTTTCAGTGACAAAAACCATTACACTAACAACAGGTATGTCAGGAACCATTGATTGAATCAAAATCACGAATACCAGAATCAGCACATGTATACAATATGATAATATATAGCAGAAATTTTAGGACAATTGCTATTGCAACGTAATACGTACA
Organism: Fragum sueziense; assembly: GCA_963680895.1. NCBI lineage: Eukaryota > Metazoa > Mollusca > Bivalvia > Cardiida > Cardiidae > Fragum > Fragum sueziense. The sequence continues at coordinate 21,663,398 of OY804597.1, forward strand.
TACAGACAAGGAGACTTGGAAATGGGAAAAGGACGACACACATGTTATACAATCACCTGGCTTATGAAATTACATTGTTTTTTATAAATCTATTCTGTAAGTATGCAATGTGCATCTACGGACTTCGCTGTCGAAATACGTATAGAATCTGTCTTTTATGAGATCAGGGGGTGCATTCATTCATGAACACTGCAATATACTTTCAAAACGAAATAAAATTGCAAAAGTACTACATGTATCTCATTTCTGTTTCAACATTGAAATAAGTTCCCTCCTTACACTTTCATCATCATTCTTTGCATAAGTAATCGTTGTCTATTCATCATAGTTTATACAAACTGGGTTTAGGAAATGGAAAAGGGTCCCTTATAGCATTTGAGTCAGTCACATTTCAAGATCAGCGCATGCTTTTAGTGAAGACAGGCAGACATCCATGCTGCTATATTACAATTGCAACTGGTCATTAATGATCTAGTGGAGAACAGCAATGGTTCCTGATCAGACTGTGTGTATATGCAGGCTGATTTGGAACCATATTTGGCTCAAAAGCCTTAAGGGACCTTTTTTCCGTATCCTGACTCATTATATTGTACAAGTATTATATTGGGTTATGATTAGATTTATATGAAGACCAATATATCCGACGAAGAGAGTTTTTGTACTATATATGACAAAAGCAGCAAATTATTTCGCATATTCATTGTATCATTGAATAGGAGACTATCGGGTTTTACCTTGGTTGCTACATGATGTACATTATATATATCGTATAATCATATAATTATTGGCATTGGGCTATATTTTGTTGCGTAAAGTATAGCTTCATTTATTTCATGCGGTCATTCAATTTGGTTACGAACCGTCGAATATTGTGCAATTGAATATCTTTCCAGTAATCGTTTTCTAATCTGCATTGATTGGACATTCAACTGAGTATATAAGGCCCTTCATTATATTTAAAAGTGAAAATGCTATTGAGTTCAGCATTCTTTCAGTAGGCCTAACGTAAAATTCTCCAATTCAAATTCGTATAACACATATATGCATGAAATAGCCACCTAATTGGTAATCCAATTGTTTTGGATAAAAACACAGTGCTGTCAATAGATTAGCAACAGTTAGAAGCCTGAAAACACTCTTAATATGCGTTTTAGTTTTTAGGTACGAACATTTCTGGGTCCGAATCGACCAAATATTTTTGCCTTTTACAGCTTTTTCTGAGTGTTTTGTGTCACGAAACTGGCGTGAATCGATTGATACGCATTTGAAAATATATTTAAGTGTAAAAATATGTAGCCACTTGCATTTCTGCTTCAAAGAATTGAAAAATTCACTTGAAAAAATCGTGCATTTCGTTCGGTGTAGGGGCCGACAAATTGTCTTCTATTTCACAGTCTACAGAGGCCTCATACCTGGGAACAGATTAAATAGCACCCAAAACTAGCGTTTTAAGAATATTTTTGCAGAATTAACAAGAGGACCATGATGGTCCTAAATCGCTCACCTGAACTGCCATTGCATAGTAAAATTCATTTTTTCCGTCACTTTCTGATTATTCAAAGAAAGGTTTCTAATTCAGCCAAGCCTACTCGCCCAAAACCCTGCAATCTTACTCACACATCACCCCATCTCAACAACTGAACACTTTGCAGGAGAGAAGATTGACACACACCAGACACACCACCATGACAATAGCCTGCTGGCCATGATGACCAGTGGATCTAATAACACCCAACCAAAGTCTCCAGCTGTTCATCCAATGAAGTTGAATCAAACATGTAATCCATTTGTACAGATAATTGACTTTTGCAAATGTATGGATTAAAGTTGACCAAACCAGAATTTGAATGCATGGGGAACACAACTGACCAAACGCTGGCTGTCAATCAAAACCTTCGATAATCCAATGCCCCATTTGTTTGCATTAGATTCTACGTTGGGCCGAGCGATCCATCGATTGGCGTTTGGTCAATTCCTAGATCAATAGACTTCAATATTATCATTAAAGTTATCGAAGCTTGGCTGATAAAAATAGTTTGGGAAAACATTGAGAGAAAAGAAAAACTTGCAGATAATCAGCAATTTCTGTTTTTCCATAAACAAATTCTACACTACAACATTACCTATGTTCTACTTTTATAATCAATTCTTTCTATTCTGTTACTCCTTTCAAGTGTGACCAGTCTAAATTTCTACATTTCGGAAAGAGTTAATACAGAGAAGGCTTAGGAAAACTTTACAGCAAAAGAAACAAATGTTAATCAATAATCATCATTATTTGCTTCTTTTGCTTCAATATGTTTGTACTATATTGCTTACAAATCCTTTTTTCCAACATCTTTCCATCATCTGTAGCTGCTTTTAACTTAGTCCGGTCAAAAAATGTGAACTCATTTCAAGAGAGTTGGATTTGAAAGAAAACAAAGTCATCATGACAATTTTTCATATGAAACTTTATTGTTGTAAACTGGAATAACATATTAATCAAAACACAAATGAATATGGTTATTGTACAAAGAACTAATCTATGACTCTTCCAAGTCTATTAACCACCATAATCTGTTTAATATTATACAAACAATGACATTGCAGTCAATAATACCATGGAATTATATTTTCATAACTGAACATACCTTTTTTTCTTTTGAGAAAACTGACTGTACTTGTTCTAGTACAGAATTGAAATGTGAAAACAAAGATTGTGTGCTTTTTACTTCGATATTTCTTTTATGATATTGAAATATCATCTCTGTTTACATGGCAATATGGTCTAGCCTTGGCTGATAGTTATGTTTATATCATAACAACTTTGTTGCATTTTGTTGTATGTGTACTTTACACAAATTGCACCTGACTAGTTCAGCAATCTTTAAGATTTGCCTAGATCTGTCATTGGTGACAATTTCATTTATAACTGCAACAAGTTTATCATAAGATGTTTGTAACCAGACCTTTCTTGGGGTTATGTAGTAGTACAGAGTAAGAAAGCAATTGAAGTATAAGCACTTAAGAAACTGAATTTTGAACAAATAATCAAATGATTAAGAAAACAGCTTATTGATTGCAATGCCAAAGTTATAATATTCAAAATGCTAAACTCATGTTTAAATATTTACTATTCAATGCTACATTATCTTTATATATCAAGATAATTATTTATTTTAAATATCATGTAGCAAATCATGATGCTGGTTACCATTAATTGGCTACAAACATAGATAACATGAGTCATTACTATTACATGCATCCTCTTAAGGTATCCAAACCCTGAAAGCACCAAAGAGCCGGATGTGAAATTTGAAAAGTGCCAGTAATTCCTAAAATGTGTTACATTTCCATTCCAAATACAAACATAAACATTTTTAACGGTTTAGAATTTTGAATTAATGCATACTTATGGAAATATTTGACAAAAATGTTCAAATTTACCTCCCTTTCATATGAATATAGATTAAAATGATATTTGTAAATTATTTTCTTCTTGAAGCATAATCTTGAAATCTTGCACGGTGAATCAACTTATTTAAAGTGTATTCACAATTGTGTGTAATTTGATGCATTTCGTACGGCTAGAAAGTGGTGATTTTTTCAGGGTCTGTAAACCTTAACAAGAGTTGTCCGCGGACAACATAGCTCGCCTATACAAGAGCTTGTCACAAAAAAGAGTCCAAAGTCAAAGGTCAAGGTCATTGGGTCAAAGGTCATGGTCTCAAGGTCAAGGTCATGGTACGTAGTATCCATATGTGAAATATCAAGGCTCTATCTATAATAGTGCATGAGATATAGGCCAGGTTAAAGTTTTTGAAAAGTAGGTCAAACTCCAAGGTCAAGGTCACTAGATCAAAGGTCATGGTCCGAAATGAAAGGTCTTGCTGAGAAGTATCCATGTGTGAAGTATCAAGGCTGTATCTGTAAAAATGGCCGAGATATAGGCCAGGTAAAAGTTTTTTAAAAGTAGGTCAAACTCAAAGGTCAAGGTCACTAGGTCAAAGGTCATGGTCCCAAATGAAAGGTCTTGGCAGGAGGTATCCATATGTGAAGTATCAAGGCTGTATCTCAAATAGTGCCTGAGATATAAACCAGGTTAAAGTTTTTGAAGACGCGACGCCGACGCTGACGCTGACGCCGACGCCGACACTAGGGCTGTGACATTAGCTCCCCGGACATAAAGTCCCGGCTCGCTAAAAAGGTCAATATTAATTTGATGAAGTCATTTATTACACAAGTACAAAGCAGATCTGTTAAACTAGCAAATATGAATGACATGATTTAAACATAATTAACATTTGCAAAAATCAGATATTGTCAAGGAACCACACAAGAAATAATATTTCAAAAACATACATAAATAACTTGATTAGATTATTTGCCATTCTGAACCTAGTATATTTTTGTATTATAAATAAATATCAGCCTGCACATTGGGGCGTTCTGCATTTAACATGCACTTCTTGAATTGTTTATGAATCAGGATCTGGAAAAAGGTCCCTTAAATCATTTGAGAAAACCGGGTTTCAAGATCAGTTGAAGGTCTAAAATACAGTCTTAAAGATTCATTCTTCTTACTTACAATTACTATAATTGTGTTATGGAGATGCTATAAGCTAACTATATGAATCAGACTGTTTGTATAATGTTGTTCTCATATGTTATAGTGGACCTCGAATTTTCCAGATTCTGGCTCATCTTATATATTTCTAATTCCTTATGAAAAGGTTTAGCCCTTTTACAATAATAATGCTTGATCTGATTTCTCTATTAAACACAGCATTAAAAACATTGAGAAGAAAAGAAGAACAAGATGTGTTTGTGAAACACAAATGCCCCTGAAATGTCTATTTTTCAAAATTATGATGTTAAGGTTTACGAACTGAGAATGAAAACACCACTTTCAAGCCATACGAAATGCATCAAATTACACACACTTGTAAAATTAATACACTTCACATAAATTGATTCACCATGCCTGATTTCAAGAGTATGCTTCAAGAAGAAAATAATATACAAATATTATTTTACTCTATATTCATATGCAAGGGAGGTAATTTTGAACATTTTTGTCAAATATTTCCATAAGTATACATTAATTCAAAATTCTAAACCATACAAAATGCTAATGTTTGTATTTGGAATGGAAATATAACACAGTTTAGTAATTACTGACACTTTTCAAATTTTGCCTCTGGTTCTGCATTTCATTCTCAGTTTGTAAACCTTAATTGATATTCGTCCTTAACCTACATGGATAACCTTGACCTAGGAACTAAAAATTATCCATTGTTGGGTTAAGTAAGTCTTGATTTTCATGTTTCTAGTAAGTTTTAGACAATGTAAAGTGATCAGGAGAACATTCTGAAAAAAATCTCATTTTCTTTTTTACCTCAATGTTTGCTAACATAGCATACGAATCTTCCAATTTAGAAACATATAATTTTGATTGTCTACAATTTCTATAAATTTACAATATTTCTAAAGTTTCTTTTTCAGTAAGATATTAATCCTTTTCCACAAGACTTAGTTTTGACATGTCTATCAGAAAATGTATTGAAGAGCATTGAGGGAAAAGGTCATTCACATGTTATCCTTTTGGCTTAATGCTTTCCAAGCTGTGATGGTTATTTATCCTAATTTTCTAACATCAGTTTTGTCACTTGCAACAGTTTTCTGTTTTGAAGCTGGAAAATTATGTCATTCAGGAAAGGGTTGAAGCAAATCTTTTCAATAAAGCCTGTTCAGACACTGTGGGGAATCATGTGACAACAATTGCAGAAATGTTTCAATGATTATGTTGATAATAGACCAATCTAAAAATGGTACGAAGCGAAATAAAAGTAAATACACCGAGGATTAGATGCTTGTGATAGATTTTTTACAGAACAACTGTTTAGAGAGATATTGATGGCCAAGTAAAACTTTACTTGGTCATCAATAACTTTTTATCAGCAGATTTTAACAAGAGCTGTCACTGTAAGATGACAATGCCCCCGACACCGCTTTGATCGTCATAAGGTCAAGGTCATCCAGGGGTCAAGGTCATCAAAGTATGTGCCTTCAAAAAGGTAATGTGCCAAGGAATGTTGTACTAAAATATGAAGTGAATATGTTAAGTAATAAGGAAGTTATGGCCAATGTTAAAGTTTTTGGACGGACGGACGGACGGACGGACAGACAGACGGACAGACGGACGGACGGACAAGTCAAATTTATGATGCCTCCCTATCGGGGGCATAAAAACATCCACAACATCCTGGCATCTTTCCAAATACTTTGCCTCAAACCAAATTCAATTTGGTCACATATTGACAGATTTATTGATATTTTTTTTAAACAGGTGGGTTACACCAAGAAGATGGTGGCCACCCCTACAAGCAGAACCACCTATACCTAGTTATCTTTTGTACAAGAATGTTTTTTCTTGTACAAAAATGAAACTAGGTATGTAAACATCATGCGGGTGACACTATGGTGGAAAGCTGTCTGACACTGACAAATTACAAAATAACACATATACTGGCAAGTTTGGATATTACATAATATGAATAGTTATTTGTTTTCACATGTATAAAAGTACAACAGTTTGTGATCAGACCAATATGTTTCTACAGTCCCAGCTACACTGCCTTTGTAATTTGAAAACACCAGATCTAATGTTGATCCTTGGTCAGTAGTGGGTTCATTTATCATTTGTATGCAATGAAATGTTTCTGACATGTACTGTTCAAGGCTATTTTGCTTTTGAGACACATCTATATTGAAATCTCCTAAGATCACTAAAGGTTTTATTGGATCCAGGTGTTGTTCAAGTTCTCTTTTCAGTGTTGAAATTAATTTTTGATTGGATAAACCTGGAGACTTATAAACAACTACAACTTGAATTTCAAGTAATCTATGAAAGCCATTTATGAAAGTAAACTCAAAATGAGTTGTACTATAGTGATGACATTTTGAGATAGTAATATCATCTCTAATATACAATGCTAAACCATGAGGAGGTCTGACTTTATGTGTAGTTTGATTCTGGTCATTTCTGATAAGATGGTAGCCAGCGATTGAATAGTCAGAACTGAGGTCCTTTTCTACTAATCTGGTTTCAGCAAAACCAATAATATGTGCTGACAAAATGTTCTGTTCTACTGCTACATCTTTAAAGTGTTTGTGCAAAGACCTACAGTTATTATACACTATTTTCAAATGGTTATCTGATTTAATTGTATCCAGAGGAGTATAGCATAGTTGAAGCTTTGCCTCAGAACATAGTCTTTCTGTTTCTTGCACTACCCTTTCGTCTAATGATAGAGCTTCCTCATTCAAGTTTATAATATGTAGGTTTTCAATAGACCTTACTCTGCTTAAAGCCACATAATGAATATGGGGATTCTTCCTGATCCTTCTCTGGGACAAATCTATGACAACTTTATTAAGTGTAGTTCCTTGAGCCCTATGAACAGTGCGACCAGCAGATGGCTGTAATGGAAATTGAATTCTTTGAACTGTATTATGTCGCACCAGAAATGATCTTTCAATGTCGAATATTGGAGTCCAATTATTGCCAATCAAATTGTGATAAAAACCTCGACTGAAGTATTTCTTTCTTCTGTCACTTCCAACTTGTTTATCATCAAACTGAACCCAAATTATGCTTGGCCTATTTGTCTCTGCCTGTTTATATTCTACAAACTTAACAGTACAAGATGCCCCATTTGTTAGTCCATCTTCTGTATCTATGTTAACTGTCAGGTCATATATCATACCAATAACAACTGTGAGTGAGTAGTGCAAACCCATGGTACTAGACGTATCCTTCGATAATTGGTTTAGAATTCTTTCTTGTTTTTCATGTGATATGTTTGCTGCCAATATGGAATCATGACAGAGAATTTCAACCTTTTCAGCACTGATACTGCTAATGACTTTGTCATTGAATAATTGCATAAATGAATTTTCAGCAAATATATGAGGAGCATTTTGTGGATATTTCTCTGAATTTGGATCTACTATACATTGTTTAAGCTGCTCCTTATCATGCTCTGTCATTTCATTGTGCCTCAGTCTGTTTAATAAATCTGCAAATGCACTATCATCCTTCTGTCGCATAATCTCTGTCAATTCAAACATGGTGAAATGCTCTTTCCACAAATTTACAGCAAGTGAAGCAGCATCACTTGTAAGGTCTTGAAATATCCATGAACCAGCAACTGGTTTTAACTGAAACAGATCTCCTACTGCTATTATGCTCTTGCCACCAAAGGGCAGTCTTGTGCCTGTTAACTCTTGAAGTCTTTGGTCAATAAACCTTAGCAATGTATTGCTTACCATTGATATTTCGTCAATTATGACAACAGACAGATTTCTATATTTTGACCTGAAGGTGTTAAGCTTGTCACAAGTTAATGTTTGTTCTTTCTGCATAAATTTCTGACAAAATGCTGTTGATATGGTTGAACCATTAATGTTGAAAGCCGCTTTACCAGTGTATGCACACAGTAAAACTCTCTTCTCATCTGCATTTTGACCCTCACTAAGATTCAGGTATCTATACAAGGTCTGATACAATGCCTTGATTACAACACTTTTACCAACACCTGCTCCACCAGTTAAAAAAGCATAAAGAGGGGCATCTTTTGTTTTAATCCAATGAATAACATGGTTATAGAAATGTCTTTGCTTTGTGTTCAAACATCTAAGAAGTTCTCTATACTGGTCATCTGGCAAAACATTTTCATTTATTTCAACTGAAGTTGTAGCTATGCTGCTGCCTAATTCGATCCCAATGTCATACTCCCTTTGTTCTATAACTCTATCTGGATTGAAATAGACAAATGTTTCTGATTCAGCTGAACCCTCCAAAGCTGTTTCTGCCTCAACTTGTTGCGTTCCTGAAGCTATTTCATCAAATGCATTTGATTCATTTTCTGCAGCTTCTCTTGCCATCTCTAATTCCTCAATATGGTGTTCATACTCCTTTGCTTTGTAATCAATTTGGTGTTTTTTTGCCTCATAATGTTGTTTATAGGTTTCATAATTCATAAGTAGATCAGTGTGTTCAATTCTCCATGGAAAAAACAGCAAAAGTTTCTCACGAAAATGATTCTCTTCATCAGATTTGCGATTAAACCGTACATAACGGATAACTTTGGCATTTTTTCTCTTTCTTATTTTCATACCATTTTTCAAAACAACTAGGGTTTTGGAATCATTGAATAAATCTTCAGAGTTGATATGGTCATCATCATCATTTACTTCTTCGTCTATTGGATTTACCTCACCATCTTTAGGATACACAACCTCTAGCTGTGATACGTAATCGGCAAGACACCAATTTTCAAGACATTTCGGTCTTTTTGAATATCTTTTGACCACATTATCTGCCACAATGTCTGTAGAAGAATCAGGCAACTCCTCTAGTTCATGTTTTGCCTTTAGAAGTTGAACTCTATCATTTGGCTGTGAAGTATTGATGAAAACTACATCTCTTGTACCCTTAGACAATGGCATCTGAAGGACTAAGTAAACTGCTTCTTGGGCACTCACTTCAACACTATTTGAGAAAACATTTCCAATATGTCGAACCTGTCGTTTAATATCAAAATTGCCATTCCTTGCTTCTTTTGCTGCAGCATGTAATAAAGCACTCATTCCACGCTGTGATTTACTGATATAGGATACAATGTACATGGCGCAAGCATATGGGTCTAATACAAATTGTATATCAATGTTTGCCTTCCAACCCTTCAAGACTGTTTCATTGTACAAATTTACACGTACATCTTTGGGTTCTCTTTTCAAAAACACCTTTGATGCCTTCAAAGAGCTTCTTATACATTTTATGTAGTCATCTTCACTCAGTTCCATAACATCTGTTAAGAACTTTTCATAAGTCATGTCATAGCCTTCTTTTTCCTCATTCATTTTCTTTTGTATTTTCTCATACATCTTCTTGTACTTTTCAACATCTGCTTCAAGCGGTTCAAGAACCATTGTTTTTTTCAGTGGTGGCAATGGATATCCAAAGCGACATATTTTGTCTTCTTTTTTATGACAAGTTCTGCTATGCTTGTGCATTTGCAACTGAAGCAGTTCTTGTAGCTGTTCATTCTCTGCACTGCATTTCAAGTATTTATCAACAAATTCAACTATTTCATCATTTGAGCTGTTTTTGTACTTTGGTGAATCTTTCACCCAAACAAGCATGTGAATATGAGGTGAACCTCTTTGTTGGAATTCAACACGATAAAAATAATCTGTCACTTGACCAAGGCAATCATGAGAACTTTTTAGGACAATATTAATGAACTGCTGAACTCTATGGTCAAAATAACGAGAACAAGTTACAGGATCCTTCTGAACTAATTTGATTTTCTGCTCCCATGTCAAATTCCTTATTTCATCTTCTGAATATGTGAAACCTTGATTCAGACTGGATAACATATTGATTAGGTCTGACCAGCGAGTATCTGCAGATGAAAGTGACATGAACCATGTTGGCAAACCAAGTTGTCGAATCATAGCAAACACATCTTTCTTCTTTGTTTCGAGGTATGCTGGAGAATTTCTTAATTGTTTGAAAATATAATAACCTTCATCCTTACGTACTATGTTCTCCATGTAGCTCATGTCTTTAGCCTGACCTGCAGTCATTTTGTTTTCAAACTGACCTCTTCGCACAGCAAGATTCACTTTGTCATGAAGCTGCTTCATCTGAATCTTTTTCAGTTTGAAAAATATATTAGGCACACTATTGGCTGCTCGCCTATCACTGCTTCTAAGTTCCCATTTAGCAATGTCAGTATAGTTTACAGGAACTAATCTATCTTCATTTTGAGTCCTCCTTTGCCCACAATATATTGTTGGAAAGCAGAGAAATTCCGAATCAGTATCTTGATATATACTTAATGGTCTCTGACCCTCTCCTGGTGCAAAAGTAAAAGTATCAGTTCTATTTTCAAGATCTGCATCATCAATAAGTGTATCTATATTTCCAACATTCTCTTGCAAATTTTCTTCTGTGTCCGAGTCATGCATATTTTCCGGTTCACCATTATCTTGTTCATTACAAGTTCCTGTTTGCTCCTCTGATGATTTTTGCGTTGAAGAAAAGAATTCTTGTATGGTCTCTTGACATTCTCTTGTTACACGTGAAGCCCATTCTTCATCAATTGTTACTGATGAATTCGCATACAGAGAACTGTTTTTCATTAACCAGTGCAATGCTATCAAAACACGTAATGGTCTCACATTTTCTGTAAAAGCACAAGATTTGTTTGACAACCGTTTTTTCAGCTTGACTGCTACAGTTACATTTTCATCAAATGGTCTGGGAAGTGCATTAACAACTGGCTGAATATCAACAGGAACATTCACAACATTGCCTTTTACAGAATACTGACGACCACGTGGTAATTCTCTGATTTGCATAAAAGGTATGCGTAAAGCAATAAGTCTTTCTTCTAATGGGTATAAGTGCAAGACTTCTGGTTTCTCAGGCCACCTCATACCATTTGCTTCAGATAATCTTGGAACCTTTCTGTTCATCAGATTTGATCTACAAGTGGTACATATCCATTCTGAATCATCTACTGATAAGGTACCAGTTAAGAATTTTGAATCAATTACGCTTTTCATACTTGTGATACTACACACACTTTGCTTGAACCAAGTTTGCTTACAACAGGTGCAGATATATTGAGGTCCAACCTTTATACTGTCATGAAATAATGATATACATTCATCTATATCATCTCCATGTTTTCTTCTTTTAGCACTTGAGCTTTCATTTTGTTGAAAGTCTAATGATTTCCTTTTCATGCATTTTCTGTGTCTATCACTCATTCTCTCTTTTTCTTTTAAAACATTTTTTGATCGAGAAACCTGTTTGACAATTCTTTCTTTCTCCAGATTGTAAGGAAGTGACCGTGATTTCTTTTTTGAAGATTTTTGAATTTCTTTCTCTCGCTGTTTAAAGACCATATCAGTTCTTACATTTCGCCTATATGCAGACTGACTTTCTCTTTCTTTCCTTTTAAAGACCATATCAGTTCTTACATTACGCCTATATGCAGACTGACTTTCTCTTTCTTTCTTTTTAAAGACCATATCAGTTCTTACATTTCGCCTATATGTAGATTGACTTTCTCTTTCTTTCTCTTTAAAGACCATATCAGTTCTTACATTTCGCCTATATGTAGATTGACTTTCTCTTTCTTTCTCTTTAAAGACCATGTCAGTTCTTACGTTTCGCCTGTATGTAGATTGACTTTCTCTCTCTTTCCCTTTAAAGACCATATCACTTCTTGCTTTACCCTTTGATGCAGTCTGAATTTTTTTTTCTCGCTCTTTAAATACCATATCAGTTCTTGCTTTACGCTTTGAAGATGTCTGAATTTCTTTTTCTTTCACTTTAAAGTCCATATCACTTCTTACATTTTGCCTATATGTAGACTGACTTTCTCTTTCTTTCCTTTTAAAGACCATATCACTTCTTACATTGCGTCTATATGCAGACTGACTTTCTCTTTCTTTTTCTTTATATACCATATCACTTCTTGCTTTACGCTTTGATGCAGTCTGAATTTCTTTTTCTTTCTCTTTAAAGACCATTTGACTTCTTGCTTTTCGTTTTGATGTAGTCTGAATTTCTTTCTCTTTCTCCTTGAACAAAGAATCAGAACGTTTAGCTTGTTTATATTTTCTAAAATATTCCTTTCTGTGAACATCACTATCTTTGACTGAAGGTATTTTAGTATTTTGTGATTTCTTTGCAGATTTCATCTCAGATTTAATTCTTTGATCCTCAAAGTATTTTCTTAACAAATTAGAATAAAGACCATCTCTGTCATGTGGGCATGTAAATGCCAAAGGCAAAACTTCATATGGAGAAGACAATTCAATCCCCATGCTCTCATACATAGCATACAAAAAGGTTACAATTTCATCTAGAGAAGGGAAAGAAATCAACAGTGATTTACCATCAGTACTGGACATTCCATTGTTTCCATGTGAATGTGAATCAAAAAGCCAGAATGTGTCACCTTTAACAAACACTGCAGAGCATATAGCACCAATCATCACTAAAACATATTGTACGCTTAGAAAGGCAGTTTGTAAGGATTTGTGCAAAGATGGAAATGCATCATCATCAAGCTGGTCAACAGCATTTCCTGATATAATATTGTTCTTTTGAACTAGAACCTGTCTTGATAATACATTAACTTTTTCCGGAATTTCATCAAGAGAAAGATGTCTGTGCTTAAATTCACCTTGTTGCTGCAAAGTTTGCAAAATATTTTGATACAACTGATCACCAACTGTCAAAACTTCATCTATTTTTGATGATACACTTGAAAAATGTGCATATATTAAAGCACACAATGCATTCATTGTACACTGGCTCCCTCTTGAATTCACAGAAAATCTTCTATCATATTGACTGTATGAACCTAATATTAATGCTGTACAGTTAAATGGATTATTGTACTTGAATCTACTAGCAACATGTAAACCTTGATCAATGGAAGAGCTAAATGACTCATATATGGCAGATGTACTTATTTCAGATTTAGTACATTGAGATTCAGTATCATTTGATTTTTTTTCAAGAGTTTCTCTGTTGGCCATTTCATCACTTGATTCAATGATCACCTCCTTAAGCATGTCATCATTTCGCAAATCACAGGGCAAATTTTCAGATACACTACTAGGTAGACTTTCTGATAAACAACTAGGTAGATTCTCTGACAAGCTACTGAGCAAATTATCTGACAAGCTACTGAGCAAATGATCTGACACAGACGTTTTACTGAGGCGGGAATTAACCTCCGTCTGACAACTGATTCCCTGCACAGATGGCCCGACTGAGGGCTTAAAGAGGCGGGCTTCGACCTCCATCTGCTTACATTGCACCCTTTGAACAGATGGCCTAACTGCCGAAGCAGTTGTAACAGGCACAGACCGTATAAGACCTGTAGGGTCATCTCGACCCTCATCTGCTTTCCTGGATCCAACACCAGGGCCGGAACCATCACCATGACCATCACCACAACCATCACCCTCTCTCGCAGTGCGTCTGGACCTCATCAGGGACCGCATCGCAACATTCCTCTGCGAAACAGACTTTCGCTTTAACCTTGGCATTCCTGAAATAGAAATGGTAAAATATATATTACCCCCTCCCATCCCTATCAACCTTAACCGTTTCCCAAAACAGTCCATGGACTGAGAACACTATGGAAACCAGAAGGGAAATAAGAAAATGCTGATAAGCAGAACTTTCTTCTTTACCCTGACCTTTCCCTTTCTGTTGTAAAGAAATGTTTCTAGTACCAATCAATTCAAATGTGTTTTGTCTGAAATTTTGTAGTATGGGAAGGGTTAAGATACAAAAGGGTTCACTGCTGCAATAAACAATCATTTCCAAATACAAATGTATAGGTAAGAGACTATATTGCACCACCATTAATCCAGGAAATCTGCATTATATATATATAATATTCCTACTTTAGCAATGTTTTCTTGAGACACTCAACTAACGATCAAAATGGAGTCATCCAGGATTGAAAGGATTGATATTTGTGCACAATAACAAACCTAACCATGTGCTCCAACTTAAAGGCTTTGTCCGAAATCTATGTTGAAATTTCATCTACTGTTCAAGCATTATGAAACAAGATATCAAACTGTCACAAGATACGCCCGCCACACTGCTTGCTGTCAACCTGGTCAAGATTCAAGTGAGAACAAGAGTGCCATGGTCACAATATACGCCACCCCAGAGACTAACTTCTAAGGGGGCATAACTCAGGCAAAAATCACTGAACCATAAAATCCTTCCTTCATGCACATCTACCAATTAAGGGGATAACATTGACCAAGTTTCAAAAAGATCCAGCCAGAAACTTAGGAGTTGCTCCCACAAGAAAAGTTGATGTATGTTCGGATATATGTATGGACGGACGGATGGACAGACAGAGATGACACCAATATACCACCACCTCCGGCAGCGTATAAAAACAACAAAGGGCAATGACTCCAGGGATGAAGACTAGCAGGGGCCAAGTCGCCCATGGCCCCTAGATTTTGGGCTGGGCCCCTGAATATTTGGAGAAAATGCCCATACCCTTAATGTTAAGTATTGAATTTTGCTATTCTGGGCCCCTAAGTCTTTATCCCTGGACTCATAAATTACGCTAGGTAGAGTTACAGTTCTCATGCATAGCACCCTGTAATTATAAGAATATAACTGCCAAGTTTCAAGAGTATCCAACATAAGGTGACAAAGGTAATAGTCCAGTCAAAGAAGTGGACACCACAGGTGATCCCATAATACTTCCTGTCTTCAACAGGCGTATAAAAGACATAACCTTGACTTCCTCCTCTTACACTTTCCCAAGTATACCTGGATGTGGCCATAAAGCAAATTTCATGCAAGTCTGTATAAATTTGGTGTTTGGTAAGAATAAATACTCTAATAACCACAACATAACTGCTTTCTCACAATACTCACTCAATGATTACCGGTTTCTCTCAAGAAAAGGCTTTTCTTCACACAAGTCTCCTCAAAAAGAAGTTTCAATCACTCTATGCTGTCACTTTATATTTACTATATCCAATATCTTTTCTGTAATCTATATATCTACAAAATCCCTTTATTTATACACTGTTTATACACGATAATTATACACACAGTTCACAGTAAATAATCCTTATATAGTCTAATGTCACTTTGTTAAAGTCCAATGAAGAATTAATATCCTATAAAAAAAGAAAGTAAATATTATACATTTGGACAAATGTGATCCATCAAGCAAAAAAGGACTTTCTGAGATCAAAAGTAAATTAACATAAATGAGATCTTTTCAACTGTGTGTTTCCAAATACACTTTCCTGTGCTTGATAGTGAAAGGTTATTCTGAGTGGGTCCTATTTTGCGTGTTATTTGCCTGATTCCTTTAAGTTCTTGAAAAAGCGTGAAACATAAATGCCCCCCAAATGGCCAATGTTAAGTCTTTCGGACAGACAGACAGGCGGATGGATGGACACACAGACCAACACAAGTAAAACAATATGCCCCTGATATTTCGTTACAGGGGCATAAAAATGCTAGTACCAGGTTCCAAGCCCAACTGATGACTTAAATGTGTCAAATATGCAACATTGCACTATACAGGGGTAAAAGTTGAAAATTTTGAAAAACCTGAAAACCTGGAAAAGTCTGTATTTATATAGTAAAAATCAAGAAAATGGGGCATTTTGGAATACTCAAAAACCTGAACTTCAGGCATATGCCTGAAAACTTTTACCCCTGACTATAACGTTATATAGTGAAAATTCAATTTTTGGCTAATTCCCGGGAGGCGGAGGGGTGTGTGTGGGGTTTTTGTCCGGATGATGCATTTGTGTACATCATAGTACAGCCAGTATTGAGGCTAAAGGAGAAAATCCTGGTTATCTGCATTTTCTTCTTTTGTCACAATGTTTTCTAAAACGTTTTATAGTAAGGACATAAAAAACAGGTATTGTTTGGAAAAGGGTTAAGAAAGTTGAAGGAAACCCACAAGGAAGAGATAAATTAACAAATTCTCAGAAAGTCTTTTTTTGGTGCTAGATCACATATAAAATTTGTTCTCTTTATAAGAGCTAATAACATTTAGATACAATACAGCAGTGATCAGCAAGGCCGTTGACCCAATCTGAAACCCTTCCGATCAATGGTGATAGTGTATATGCATTTCATTATTCAATAAACTCATAGATTCTCTATAACCTTACTCCTATAGTAACCAATTACAAATGCCATTTCCTCCCATTCTGTAAATGTGTCTACTGAACTGAAAAAATGAGTAATTAAATTATCAAATCATCACTTTGCACACACTATCTCTTCAAAATTTGGACCATTCGTAAATTGTTTTATATCAAAAATCTATTTTTTTTTTTTTTTTTTTTTGCAAAAAACATTCAACTATCACCAACAGCATGTTCGGTAAATACCAAATACCTGGTACTGGGTTGACGCCTTCGGGTACCCAAACCTTTACTCTAATTAAAAAAGAAGGAAAATGCCTATGATTCTAACTATATATTTTTTTCATATAAAACTGCCCACTAAAAGGAACCTTCTAAGAAATGTGAAAAACTATCATCCCATGTCGATTTGAAAAACCCCAACAGAATGACAAGAATCAAAACTTTTCACTGTAAGGTAATGCTCTGGATCTAAAATATTTCCTATGTACCGTAACTATAATGCTCATTTTCTATACACATGATATGGTTGACTTCTGAAGTCTGATCTGTTCTCAAATTTTTCTCTTATTGATCTCCCAGAAGGTCCCTTTTAGCCTGCTAGTCACATTAAAAAAATCATAGTTTTTCCATTATACTGGTGATAATTCTAATGTCTCTTTCCAGATATGAAAATTGTACAATTATCTAACTTGAAAGTTGTGGAAAACAAGAAATATTATTGAACTGAAAATATTCCAAATTGGAAGGCATTTGAATATCCATGTAAAGTTCTGATTCTTAGCATTTCCTTCTTTTCTGTCAATGTTCCCTAAATTGTTTGAGAAATGGTTAATGATAAATTACTCCAAGAGACTGTTGTGATGTCTGAGATAATTTTCTCATTATGGTTTGGAAAAAAGTTGAACAATTGACTGTGCTTTATCATTTAACACAGAATTGCTTCTTTCCCATATTCAATATTGATTCAAATTGACCATGAATACTGTTGATATTGACTGATCCAAGCTAGGCTGTCATCCAGGCTGTGCCTGAAAAATAAAATGATAATATATCACTATGTTACAAACTCGTCCTTGCAACATCTTAAGGTAGTCCACCCCTAATGAGATTCATGGGATGTTGGAATTGTTCATGCAATGTCTTGAACATTTGGCGGTAGAATGTACCACCGCCAAATGTCTACAATATCCCCAGAATAAGTCAGATACGTACAAATGTTTACCGAGGTAGCTCAAACAAATTTTATGTTGCATGAATCTAACTAGGGTGGACTACCCAAAGGTCAACAACATTTTGATAATCATATTTGTGGATATTAGAACAAAACAAAGTCGGCAAAGACAATTTTCTAAATTCAAGGCACATTACTGATTACTCCATATGCAAGAATCTAATCAGGTTAGAAATTATCTATGCAAGGTCTTATCTTCTGAAAGATTTTCTCCAAATATTGTCTCGATTGGTCAATATTTCAGAATGCTAAAAGTCACAAACAGCCATTGTGTTACATTAAAGGGCATAAAACTCAGCATTCCTGATTTTACAAATGTAAGATCATATGTTCAACAATGTTTGATTAAAATTTTGTCTCAATTGTGTATATGTTAAGAGTGAAAAGAGTTGAAACCCACAATTTTGACAAAATCAAGAACATGTGAGATTATGACAATGCTGAATACTACACTTATAAAAGATCTTATAATTACCAACATTTTTCCCAGTTTTGTCTTGATTGGTAAATATTTGTAGCTGTTAGAGTAAGAACTGTCAAAAATAGTAATTTGTCAAGTTCAAGAGCACATAACTCAGGTTGTGAGAAATTGTTGGCAAAGCTAAAAATTACACTCATGCAAGATGTTATGGAAAGTGTCATCTTGATTTGAGCATATTTGTGGTGATAAGAGTAAAAACAAAGTGAACAAGATGTGTTTGTGAAACACAAATGACCCCATAATGGATTTTTTTTCTAAAATTATGACCTAAATTGATATTTGACCTTGACTTACATGGATGACCATGACCTTTTATTGACAGATATCATTGAAAGAAGGTTACATACCAAATTCAAGCTTTGTATATTCATTGCTTTTGGAGAAAAGGCCAATGTTAGGCTTTCATGTCAAGTTTTCATGTTCAGGCTTGATAAGGGTTAATGGATGACCTTGAGAAAGGTCATTTTGTATGGAACAGATCAATATTATTAAAATAAAGATACATATTAAAGCCGCGTTTGCTGACCAAATCAACTTGATCAACTTAATTGTCTAACTTCCCTCATCAAATTTATTTTCACGACTTCTTCTTTATTTCTTGTTGATCAATTCTCGATCATTTTTGTCAACCACACTTGATCATCCTGATCACTCTTGCCGACCAATTTAAGCTTGATCAGTACTTGATCGCTTGATCGAGTTGATTTGGTCCGCAATGGGAACGCGCCTTAAATTTGAGCTTTGTATATGGAATACTTTCGGAGAAAAGGCCAATGCTAAGTTTTCAAATAAATTTTCGGACTGACAGACGGATGGACAGACAGACATCAGTAAAACCAATGCCCCTGATCTTTCAATAGGGGGGCATAAATCTTATAGTCACTAATATTGTGTTCAAGTTTTGTCTTCATTGGTCAATAATTGTAGATGCTGAAGTAGAAAAAAAAGTCGAAAACGACAATTTTGTCAAATTCAAGGGCATATCACTCATGACTTTTTAATTCAATCAATCTGAAAATAAAACTCATCTGCAATCTTATTGTCCCCAAAATTGTGTCCAAGTTTTGTTTTGATAAGTAAATAATTGTAGATGCTAAAGTATAAACAAAGTCGAAAACAGTCAAAAACTGCAATTTTGTCAAATTCAAGGGCATATAACTCATGACTTTTTCATCCATTCAATCTGAAAATCGATATCATCCTAGATTTTATATTAACCAATATTGTGTCCAAGTTTTGTCTTAATTGGTCAATAATTGTAGATGCTAGAGTGTAAACAAAGTCGAAAACAGTGCAAAACGGGAATTTTGTCAAATTCAAGGGCATGTAACTCATGACTTTTTGATCTGATCAATCTGAAAATCAAACTCATACATGATCTTATGGTCCCTAAAATTGTGACCAAGTTTTGTCTTGATTGGACCATGATTGTAGATGCTAGAGTGTAAATAAAGTCGAAGACAATCGAAAACATCAATTTTGTCAAATTCAAGGACATATAACTCATAATTTTTTTATCCAATCAATCTGAAAGTCGAACTAATCCGAGATTTTATGGTCCCTAAAATTGTGTTCAAGTTGTGTCTAGATTGATCTAAAACTGTAGATGCTAGAGTGTAAACAAAGTCAAAAACAGTCGAAAACAGCAATTTTGTCAAATTCAAGGGCGTTTAACTCTTGAGTTTTTAATCCGATCAATTTGAAAATCAAACTCATACAAGATCTTATAGTCCCTAACATTGTCTCCAAGTTCTGTCTTGATTTGTTAATAATTGTAGATGCTAGAGTGTAAACAAAGTTGAAAACAGTTGAAAATGGAAATTTTGTCAATTTCAAGGGCACATAACTCAAGACTTTCTAATCCGATCAGACCGAAAATTAAACTCATCCGAGATCTTATGGTCACCAACATTGTGTCAAAGTTTTGTCTTGATTGATCAATATTTGTAGATACTAGAGAGTAAACAATGTCAAAACTAGGTATTTTTCGCATTCAAGGGCAGATAACTCGCAACTTTCTAGTTCGATCTGACCCATAATCGAACTCATCCGAGATCTTATGATCATACATGTTTTGACCAAGTTTGGTCAAGATTGGCTTATATTTGTAGATGCTAGAGTGTAAACACGAAATTGTGGACGGACGGACAGACAGACGGACGGACAGACAGACAGACAGACAGACGGACGACGGACAAAAAGTGACCACAATAGCTCACCTTGAGCACTTTGTGCTCAGGTGAGCTAATAATCACGACAAGCCTTTTGATAAATCACATACTTCCAAAAGAAATCGCACCTATTGACCAATTTGTGGACATGTGAAAATGGGATAGGTTAAGAAAACGGCGATTTTCTCAGCATAAGCTACCAATTTCAGACTGCTATCATATCAATTAGTTAACTACATATATCAAGCTGTTCAGAAAGTGCAATTAGAATTACTCTCTCCGAGTGGTACCAAAAAAGTGTCTGGCTCATGGACTAACCCAGGTACTTACCGAGAGTGGTTTATATTTTAAATGCACAGCTTGAGATCCTGCGGCGTATGCTAGAAATGCTGCGGCCATGAACTTAAGGTACGGCCTCCACTGTCCCATGTCTTCAGATAATACTGGAATACATTTAATTCTTTCCCAAACACCAAAATTTTAGGGTGATCCACTTCAAAAACTGTCACAAATGACAAAATGGATATTATTTGAAATAGGATTTGTGTAAAATATGGCACAGAAAATATTGAGACAAAAGGAGAAACTGCTGGTTATCAGCAGTTTCTTCTTTTGTCTCAATGTTTTCCCAAGCCTTTTCTATTAAAGACGTCAAAACCAGGTCTTGTTTGGGAAAGGGTTAATTCAGATATTCATTATCATATCTTATAATCCATAATTGGTATTAAACGACTACGAAATGGCAAAATTTTGGGCTTATTTCTTGATTGTTGGTATCGCTCGCAAGAGATGTATATAAAGATTAAAACAGATAGATGGGCAGGTTTAAAAAAAATGTGACCAAAGTGTGACATTTAAATGTTAAGAATAACAGCTAATTTTACAGAATATCATCCAGATTTCTTAATTAGGGTGGCTAAAAGCTATTCTAAATGGTTAAGCAGTGCCCAAATTACATTTTCAATTCATGTTCACTACTTTTTAGCTAAAATTGTGTGCACAATCTTGCGAAATGACAACAAAAAAGCGTTTCACTCCTGACAGCATATATATTGCAAAATAAGAGAAAATGTAGCCCACGAATCACTAAAAAGTAGAGTGCAGAATGCCCACAGGGTTGATGGCTTCCTAAAAAAATTTGAGTGGTAGATTTCTGGCTGAATAGACAAAAATGAGAACACATTTTGAAAAATCAAAGTGTTTCACTCCTGACATAAAATTCAGAGGGGTATTGTATAAAACAGGCTCCACATTCTAAACCAATGAAGATAAGATAAAAAAGTAATTTTAAGATGATGATGCACATGTTGTTTTATGAATTACAAGTACTTATTGTAGTATCCTGTCACTGTCTTTTATTTACCATAGCTTAGAAACTTGGTAAAAGTGTTAAGTGTCACACAAAAACGTTTCACTCCTGACATTTTTGACATGTATTAATGACATATCTTTTTTATTTGTGAAGCGATTTTCTTTAAACTTGGTACCCAGTATATAGACACAATAACACATCTTTTTTAGCTTTGATTGGGTTGAATATGTTTCTCTGTAAAAGCCGTGGCATGTAAAAAGTGAATGGTCACATTTTTTTTTAAACTTGCCCAGATGTAGTATTTCGTCGGTGGGGAGTCAAAACCTTAAAAAGCTTATTCAAGCTGTAGTTACGAGGTTTTGACTCCCCACCGACGATTTGTCTTTCTTTTCCCTAAACCTTGTCATGGACATGTAAACAAACCCACGACCGCTAGGTTACATTCCTTTCCCACCATGTTTTCCAAAGCCCTTATCTTGTGGGGTTGTCAAAAAGCGTCAATGTGTGGGAATGGGACACATTTTTTTTCAAAGCAAAATTATGAGAAATCACTGTTCTTTACAAAACTATTGATCGGCCATTTCAAAAGGTTCATAAAATTCTGTGCATTTCTCATCTCTGGCACTGATATCTTAACCCTTTCCCAAACAACAAAATTTCAGGGTGCTCCAAATTCAAAGATGTTGCAGACGACAATTTCAAAAGAATGGAATTCTACATTTTTGGTCTCATTTTTTAAGAAAACATCATGGAAAATGAAGAAATTGCTTGTCACAAGCAATTTCTTCATTTTCCATGATGCTTTCCAAAGCCATTATTTTGTAGGGAGTCAAAAAGAGTCACTGTGTGGTAATGAGACAAATAAGCATTTCATTGTTGAAGGATTATCTTCTTATCTGTATCTCTGAATTTACCTTATTGATCTTTTGAGCTCTGTTTTATTTGTTGTTGTTGTCTCACCCAATCTCTCATATCCTCATATCTAACTTGCTTCTGGGCGGCTTTCTCAATCTGGTTCCTCGTATATGTGTTATCTGAAAAGTTTTTTAGCAAAAGTTTTAGTTTAACCCCTTCAAAAATGACAAGAAATATGGGTGATCCTATTTGATTGTTGCTTCAGATGACAAAATGAGTGTTGATAAAGAAAAATTTGTGAGCATTTAAAGTCCAGAAAACACTAAGGCAAAAGGGAACAAGAGGGCCATGATGGCCCGGTACGCTCCACTGGCTTTTAGACTTTTGACTTTTACACTATTCTTAAAGGAATACAATAGAGATCTATCCAAACAACACAATACAATGAAATCCAAATAAATTGTTTCTAAATATCAAATCATACTTTAAAATATTACTTTCATGCTTAAACCAAAACTGAATAGCATAATTTTAGACTTATTCAAATTCAACAAGAGATGTTTGTAAAACATATATGCCCCCTCAAGGGCCTACATTTGATGTAGGTCAAAGTCCAAGGTCAAGTTAACAAGGTCCAAGGTCATGGTCAAATATGAAAGGTCTTGGTAGGAGGTGTCTATGTGTGAAATATCAAAGCTGTATATGTAAAAGTAAAATGAAACATAGGCCAGGTTAAAATTTTTAAAAGTAGGCCAAATGCCAAGGTCAAGGTCATGGTCAAATGTGAAAGGTCTTGGTTGGAGGTGTCCATGTGTGAAATATCAAGGCTGTAGGCGTAAAAGGACATGATATATATGTCTGGTTTCAGTCTTTTTAAAAGTAGGTCAAACTCCAAGGTCAAGGTTGCATTATTCAAGGTCATGGTCAAATGTGAAAGGTCTTGGTAGGAGGTGTCTATGTGTGAAATTTCAAGGCTGTAGGTGTAATAGGACATAAGATAAAGGCTAGGTTTAATATTTCTAAAAGTATGTAAAAATAAAAGGTAAAGGTCACACAGGCCAAGGTCATGGTCAAATGTGAAAGGTCTTGGTAGGAGGTGTCCATGTGTAAAATATTGAGACTGTATAGGTAACAGGACATGAGATATAGGCCTAGTTTAAGATTTTTAAAAGTAGGTCAAACTCCAAGGTCAAGGTCCAAGGTCATGGTCAAAAGTGAAATATCTTGGTTGGAAGTGACCATGTGTGAAATATCAAGGCTGTATATGTGAAATGACATGAAATATAGGCCAGGTTAATGTATTATTAAAGTAGGTCAAACACCAAGGTCAAGGTCACAAGGTCCAAGGTCATGGTCAAATGTGAAAGGTCTTGGTCGTAGGTGTCCATGTGTCAAATATCAAGGCTGTGTGTGTAAAAGGACATGATATATCGGCTAGGTTAAAGTTTTTTTTAAAGTAGGTCAAAGTCCGAGGTCAAGGTCACAAGGTCCAAGGTCATGGTCAAATGTGAAAGGTTCTTGGTAAGATGTGTCCATGTGTGAAATACCAAGGCTGTATGTGTAATAGCACATAAGATATAGGCCCAGTTTAATTTTTTTAAAAGTAGGTCAAACTCCAAGGTCAAGGCCACATGGTCCAAGGTCATAGTCATATGTCATAGGCGTCTGATTCTTCTTTTTTACAAAACAACATCATTGAATGAATAATTTTAGTTAAAACATTTTTCAAATTATGAATGAAAAAAGAAATTATTCAAGATTTTAATTTTCCGTATTGTAATTTGTGCGAAAAATTATCTCCCTTGTAAACTACTTGTAAATTACTTCCCTTAGGTCATATTTTATATTCATATGACCGGGGCACTTGATCGGTCACGTGACTAGTGACGTAATTTTCGAAGTAGAATATGACACTGAATTTCAGCAATATAAGTTTGGTTTATTGGGGGGGGGGGGGGGGGGGTTTACGCCGTTTTCAACTACTATCTCGTAATGAAGTGATCGTACTTAAGTAAACGGAGGACAAGCACGAAATGATTGAAATAATATCATATTTTTTTTTTGGAAAAATGAAGGAACAAATGGGGTTTTTGTGCAACCTAGAAAATATTGAAAAGAAAATCGCAAAATTTAACATGCTCACCATCACATCACCATTTTGATACGATTTCCTCACTAATTAGCAAAAACCATGATATCCGATCACTCGATTGTCGATAAATGACGCAAATTCAAACACTTATCATTGTGGGACGGACAACTTTTTTTTAATTCTTTCAACTTTCGCCGTCCAGTGATGGGTTAATAAGATGACACGGTGTCGTCGAAAATCCAGTTGATCGTATGACATTGACCAATTTTACATCAGTCAATTACTTTAGACATCATCAAATTTTATTCCATAATCAAGGAAATCAATTCCATTGTTCGTTACTTAGTGTGAAAAACCGATTAGTCAAACGGTCTTAAAAAAGAATTTGATGACTTCTTAAAAACTAGATGCCGAAGGGCAACATGTCGAGCCCGCTCATTTTGAAGAAAGAAGACCATACCTATGTCTACAGCTGTCATTACAATGGCGTTTGGTTTGACCTTGACCTTTGAGCTTGGAATCTGGTTCTTGCACGCGACACTCCGCCTTACTGAGCTTGACATTTGTGCCAAGTTAAGGAATGGCCCGGACAAGCAAAAATCAACTCATTTTTTACATTTGACCTCAAAGTTTGACCTTGACCTTTCATCTTGGAATCTGGTTCTTGCACGCGACACTCCATCTTACTGAGCTTGACATTTGTGCCAAGTTATTTCTGAATCCCTCCATCCATGGTGAAGTTATGGCCCGGACAAGCAAAAATCATCTCATTTTTGACATTTGACCTCCAAGTTTGACCTTGACCTTTGAGCTTGGAATCTGGTTTTTGCACGCGACACTCCGCCTTACTGAGCTTGACATTTGTGCCAAGTTATTTCTGAATCCCTCCATCCATGGTGAAGTTATGGCCCGGACAAGCAAAAATCATCTCATTTTTGACATTTGACCTCCAAGTTTGACCTTGACCTTTGAGCTTGGAATCTGGTTCTTGCACGCGACACTCTGCCTTACTGAGCTTGACATTTGTGCCAAGTTATTTCTGAATCCCTCCATCCATGGTGAAGTTATGGCCCGGACAAGCAAAAATCATCTCATTTTTGACATTTGACCTCCAAGTTTGACCTTGACCTTTGAGCTTGGAATCTGGTTCTTGCACGCGACACTCTGCCTTACTGAGCTTGACATTTGTGCCAAGTTATTTCTGAATCCCTCCATCCATGGTGAAGTTATGGCCCGGACAAGCAAAAATCTTCTCATTTTTGACATTTGACCTCCAAGTTTGACCTTGACCTTTGAGCTTGGAATCTGGTTCTTGCACGCGACACTCCGCCTTACTGAGCTTGACATTTGTGCCAAGTTATTTCTGAATCCCTCCATCCATGGTGAAGTTATGGCCCGGACAAGCTCCATCCGGACGGACGCACGCACGCACGCACTAACGCACGCACTAACGCACTAACGCACATACACCGAACCGCCATTGTGACAACTATGTCGAGCTCACCGCAAGCGGGCTCGACAATTAGTATTTGATTTTCGGTGACCTTTTCATTTGAATTGACAATTAATCAGGATTTCATTCAACGATATCGCTTTAACCCATTCCATCGCAATGACTTCCCCCCTCAAAAAAGGTTGTGGAAAACATTGTGAGAAATGAAGAAATTGCTTGTCTTGCATTTCCCACAATGTTTTCTACCTCCACCACACACAAAATAAAATAGAAATAATAACAATAATTCTCTTAAAATTGCTGTCTGCAACATCTTTGATTTCAGACGAGACCAGAGTATTTTTGCCGTTTGGATATTGGTTAATGCTTTCCACGACTACAATGTTTAGAGGTTTCCAATTTCGAAGCTACAGAAGACCAATTTGATATTTATAAAGAGAGAATTTATTTGCAATATAGCGAGGAGATTCGAATTGTTGAATTAAAAAGGGAAAACTATGATCGTTTTATATTTGGTTTTCACCGGATCATATGTTTTAGAAAAGGGCAATATAATTTTGAAAACTACTTCCAATAATTGCTGTACTGAGTAAAGGGAGCGAATATACATGTGTTTTATGACATCTTTGACACCCGTGTGTTTATTGACCAGTATCTTACACCCGTTTTTGTAATTAATCAACTCATTATGTAATAAGGTGTTTATTTCCAGTTAATGTATGTAAAGAAAATCTATTAATGCTATTTTCGATTTTAATCATTTTTCAAAAATGATCCTTTTATTTTCGATGATACAAGGAAACAAAAAAAAAAACAAGAGGCCCAGGAGGGCCTGAATCGCTCCACTGGTTAAAGTGGAAGAATTATCCCATGATTTCTTGTAAGCCTTACACAGCGGCAGCCAAATCTTGATATTTGTGAATAAATTTTGAAGAGAGACTCAAAGAACATTCTTGCAAAGTCTGGTTCAAATTGGCCTTATGGTTGATTTTTAAAGAATTTTCTTATGATTTCTCTAAGTCTGATAAGCCCCTTTCTCCCTGCCACGGCCACATTTTTTTTTGACAAATATAAACAATTTGTGAACAAATTTTAAAAAGAACAACTAAAGGCACATTCCTGCAAAGTTTGGTTCAATTGGGCACACTGGTTGATTTTTTAAGAATTTTCTTATGATTTTTTTAAGTCTGATAAGCCCCTTCCTCCATGCCATGGCCACATTTTTTGACAAATGTAAAACAAGAGGGCCATTGGCCCTGAAGCGCTCACCTGATATAATAACTTTTTTTTGTAAACCAATTTTCAGGTTGATTGTACAAAGAATGTGACCTCTAGGGTGCACACAAGGTTTATCTAAGATTTGACCTCGTGACCTAGAATTGATCAAGACAATCATTCTGATCAATTTTCAGGTTGATTGGGCAAAAAATGTGGCCTCTAGAGTGCACACAAGGTTTTACAAAGATTTTACCTCATGACCTAGTTTATGACCCCAGATGACCCAATTTCAATCTTGTATGAAAATTGATCAAGACAATCATTCTGATCAATTTTCAGGGTGATTGGGTAAAAAATGTGGCCTCTAGAGTGCACACAAGGTTTTTCTAAGATTTGACCCCGTGACCTAGTTTTTGACTCCAGATGACCCAATTTCAAGCTTGTCCGAGATTTCACCAAGACAATCATTCTGATCAATTTTCAGGTTGATTGGGCAACAAATGTGGCCTCTAGAGTGCACACAAGGTTTTTCTAAGATTTGACCCCATGACCTAGTTTTTGACCCTGTATGACCCAATTTCAAAATTGTGCGAGATTTTATCAAGCCAATCATTCCGAGCAATTTTCAGGTTGATTGGGCAAAAAATGTGGCCTCTAGAGTGCACACAAGGTTTTTCTAAGATTTGACCCTGTGACCTAGTTTTAGACCCCAGATGACCCTATATCAAACCTGTGCGAGATTTTATCAAGTCAATCATTCTGAGCAATTTTCAGGTTGATTGGGCAAAAAATGTGGCCTCTAGAGTGCACACAAGGTTTTTCTAAGATTTGACCCCGTGACCTAGTTTATGACCCCAGATGACCCAATTTCAAACTTGTCCGAGCTTTCATCAAGACAATCATTCTGAGCTAATTTCAGGTTGATTGGGCAAAAGATGGGGCCTCTAGAGTGCACACAAGGTTTTTCTAAGATTTGACCCCGTGACCTAGTTTTTGACCCCAGATGACCCAATTTCGAACTTGTCCGAATTTTTATCCAGACAATAATTCTGATCAATTTTCAGGTTGATTGGGCAAAAAATGTGGCCTCTAGAGTGCACACAAGGTTTTTCTAAGATTTGACCCCGTGACCTAGTTTTTGACCCCAGATGACCCAATTTCAAACTTGTTCGAGATTTTATAAAGACAATCATTCTGAGCAAATTTCAGGTTGATTGGGCAAAAAATGTGGCCTCTAGAGTGCACACAAGGTTTTTCTAAGATTTGACCCAGTGACCTAGTTTTTGACCCAAGATGACCCAATTTCGCACTTGTCTGAGATTTTATAAAGACAATTATTCTGAGCAAATTTTAAGTTGATTGGGCAAAAAATGTGGCCTCTAGAGTGCACACAAGGTTTTTCTAAGATTTGACCCCGTGACCTAGTTTTTGACTCCAGATGACCCAATTTCAAGCTTGTCCGAGATTTCACCAAGACAATCATTCTGATCAATTTTCAGGTTGATTGGGCAACAAATGTGGCCTCTAGAGTGCACACAAGGTTTTTCTAAGATTTGACCCCATGACCTAGTTTTTGACCCCGTATGACCCAATTTCAAAATTGTGCGAGATTTTATCAAGCCAATCATTCCGAGCAATTTTCAGGTTGATTGGGCAAAAAATGTGGCCTCTAGAGTGCACACAAGGTTTTTCTAAGATTTGACCCTGTGACCTAGTTTTAGACCCCAGATGACCCTATATCAAACCTGTGCGAGATTTTATCAAGTCAATCATTCTGAGCAATTTTCAGGTTGATTGGGCAAAAAATGTGGCCTCTAGAGTGCACACAAGGTTTTTCTAAGATTTGACCCCGTGACCTAGTTTATGACCCCAGATGACCCAATTTCAAACTTGTCCGAGCTTTCATCAAGACAATCATTCTGAGCTAATTTCAGGTTGATTGGGCAAAAGATGGGGCCTCTAGAGTGCACACAAGGTTTTTCTAAGATTTGACCCCGTGACCTAGTTTTTGACCCCAGATGACCCAATTTCGAACTTGTCCGAATTTTTATCCAGACAATAATTCTGATCAATTTTCAGGTTGATTGGGCAAAAAATGTGGCCTCTAGAGTGCACACAAGGTTTTTCTAAGATTTGACCCCGTGACCTAGTTTTTGACCCCAGATGACCCAATTTCAAACTTGTTCGAGATTTTATAAAGACAATCATTCTGAGCAAATTTCAGGTTGATTGGGCAAAAAATGTGGCCTCTAGAGTGCACACAAGGTTTTTCTAAGATTTGACCCAGTGACCTAGTTTTTGACCCAAGATGACCCAATTTCGCACTTGTCTGAGATTTTATAAAGACAATTATTCTGAGCAAATTTTAAGTTGATTGGGCAAAAAATGTGGCCTCTAGAGTGCACACAAGGTTTTTCTAAGATTTGACCCCGTGACCTAGTTTTTGACCCCAGATGACCCAATTTCGAACTTGTCCGAGATTTTATCAAGACAATCATTCTGAGCAAATTTCAGGTTGATTGGGCAAAAAATGTGACCTCTATAGTGCACACAAGGTTTTTCTAAGATTTGACCCCGTGACCTAGTTTTTGACCCCAGATGACCCAATTTCAAACTTGTTCGAGATTTTATAAAGACAATCATTCTGAGCAAATTTCAGGTTGATTGGGCAAAAAATGTGGCCTCTAGAGTGCACACAAGGTTTTTCTAAGATTTGACCCCGTGACCTAGTTTTTGACCCCAGATGACCCAATTTCGAACTTGTCCGAGATTTCATCAAGACAATCATTCTGAGCAAATTTCAGGTTGATTGGGCAAAAAATGTGGCCTCTAGAGTGCACACAAGGCAAAGTTTGACGGACGACGGACGCCGGACGCCGGACACCGGACGCCGGACGACGGACGCCGGACACAGCGGTATCACAATAGCTCACCATGAGCACATTCGTGCTCAGGTGAGCTAAAAATGTGAATAAATTTTGAAAAGAGAGACTCAAAGAACATTCCTGCAAAGTCTGGTTCAAATTGGCCCTATGGTTGATTTTTAAAGAATTTTCTTATGATTTCTGTAAGTCTGATAAGCCTCTTTCTCCCCGCCACGGCCACATTTTTTCACAAATGTAAAAATTTGTGAACAAATTTTGAAAAGAATGACTCAAGGCACATTCCTGCCAGGTTTGGCTCAAATTGACCTTATGGTTGATTTTTAAAGAATTTTCTTATGATTTCTTTAAGTCTGATAAGCCCCTTTCTCCCCGCCACGGCCACATTTTTTGACAAATGTAAAAATTTGTGAACAAATTTTGAAAAGAATGACTCAAGGCACATTCCTGCCAGGTTTGGTTCAAATTGGCCCAATGGTTGATTTTTAAAGAATTTTCTTATGATTTCTTTAAGTCTGATAAGCCCCTTTCTCCCTGCCACAGCCACATTTTTTGACAAATGTAAAAAATTGTGAACAAATTTTGAAAAGAATGACTCAAGGCACATTCCTGCCAGGTTTGGTTCAAATTGGCCCAATGGTTGATTTTTAAAGAATTTTCTTATGATTTCTCTAAGTCTGATAAGCCCCTTTCTCCCTGCCACGGCCACATTTTTTGACGAATCAAAAATCCGCGAACAATTTTTGAAAAGGGTCACCCAAGGAACATTCCTGCCAAGTTTGGTCAAAATTGGCCCACTGATATAAGAGGAGAAGATGTTTAAAGAAAAAGTTAACGGACGGACGCACGCACGGACGCACGGACGCACGACGGACACAACGCCATGACAATAGCCCGCTGGCCTTCGGCCAGTGGAGCTAAAAAATAAATAAATAAATAAACGAATAAAAATAAGAGAGAAAAGGATTAGATGCTGAGGTCACCATTTTCTCCTAACCTTTTAGCAATACTTTGATATCTCATGATAATTAAAAAAATGCCCAAACAATCTTAATTTAATCGCCTGCAACTCATATTGATACAATATTAAATATATCAAAACTGTTCGATAAATGCCTAAAACGATCTTTATGCGCTCTCAACTCTTTCCCAAATAGCACAAATTTAGAGTTCAATTTTAACAGCCGCTGCAGATAACAAAGGGATTATGATAAAATGGGGGTTCTCTATATGTCGTGGTAAATATTGAGACAAAAGGTGATCACGTCGATTATCAGCATTTTCATCTTTGTCTCAATGTTTTTACCAAGCCTTTTTGAGCGTCAATACTAGGTTTTGTTAAATGAAAAAATTAGGGGAAAACCAACACACATAGATTGTATTTCTCTTCCACTTCATTTTTTTTCACTCACGAGATAATGGCTTCCGCAAACATCATGGTAAAAGAAGAAATTGATTTAGACAGGCAATTTCTTCCTTTATACAATGTTTTCTACCCAGAGACAAAAAGTGAATACCATTCACTTGCAATTTTCGTCTGCAACATCTTTGAATTTAGACCAGCCAATTCTTAGCCTTTGCCTTGGTAGTGGGCTAGATGAAACCCTGTGAATTGAAACAATGCCTGTTTCGAACGACAGAGAATATCGCATTTTTATTTAGGAGCAGCACTCATGAACACGCAATCTTGATAATTATGTTTTAGCACTGCATTTGGATAAAAATTTGTTTGTCATAAAAATTTGCATAATCTTTAAATGACCTGACGGTACAAATTAAGTAGAAGTTGTACGGTCCTGGTTCAATCTCAGAATCCACTTTCGTTTTCAATTTGATTTCCTCGGAAAAGCAACTCGAGGGGTTAGTGCAAAACTATTGTAACTACATTTTGTAAAATTTTACAGGAGAGGGAAAAAACTTAATAATTTTTTTGAATTTCAACGTAATTGCTCAAAATTTCTACATGAAGTGTATTGGAACATAAGAATTTCAATCAATTTATTTATTTCAACAAAACTTTTGAAAATTTGCTTTTGTTGAACATTTTTGACTTACAATAGTTTTGCACCAAAATTCATCAATTGTATGCACAAAATGTTGGTGCAAAACTATTGTGACATTTGATTTTAGCTATTTGCTGTAAATAAATAAGTGCAAAACTAATGAAATATGACTATATTCACCACCTTATTATGTGAGGCATAAAAAGATGAAGAAAAGATTGTTGTCTGTATGTCTGTTCATCTATCTGTCTGTCTGTGGACTTAATCATGAAAACTTAAGAAAATGCTGTCTCTTTGTAAATCTTTGAAAGTACTTAAGTTATAAAACTCTAATTCATATACAGGTAGTTTTTATGCTCCCTGAAAAAAAATTCGAGGGAGCAAACAGTTACCACTCTGTCTGTCGATGTTGTCTGTCCGTCTGTTCATACATTCTTCAGTCCATTTGTCCATCCTTCTGCAACTAGATCTCAGCAACCCTTTGACCAAATTTGATGAAACGTCATATATGAACTACCTGGAATCTTTCCAAGAAAGTCTTTATTTCCATTTCTCAATTAAGACTGCGTCATGCAAAAAGGGGCCTTTATGTAGAAATTAATTTTTCTCTAATTACTTTCATCTAGAGTGATCTGAAGTCAATGAAAATTTGTACTTAAGTGACAAATTAGATGTTTTAGACCATACATTGTGTTATTCTATGAACAAAAAACTTTTCATGGTAAAAGGGGGCTCAATGTATGAAAGTTTTGCATCTATTTCTGTCAGTCTGTCGGAAGCAATTCTCCACAACTCTTAGACCAAATTGGATGAAACTTCAATATAAAATTCCTGGATACTGACAAGAACCCCTTCTCTCGGATTCTCAATTGGAATGTAGAATTTAGTTTTTCTTCTATTTCTTTTAATTTAATAATAAGGATTTAATAAACTTCTATACTTGGGTATAGCTCACGATAAATGACCTGGCAGAGCATCTCTAGCTAATAGCTATAGGTCATTTATTGTCAGCTATAATGCACCAGACTATATACACCACACAATACAATATGTGTACAAAAAATGTGTCATGGGAATGGGGATTTTAAATGTACAATAGCTTAAGCCTCTCTTACAACCCGTTGTGCGTCCTTATAAATCGTACGTTTTAAAACTCTGCAAAATCGCACGATTTATGAAGACGCACGACGGGTTGTAAGAGCACCTCAAGTTATTCTACATTCAAAGCAGGTCAAAATTATTAATCTTTTTCGAGAAAAGTACACATTCTTTGTGAATTTTCTGGAATTTCAGTATAATGTTCCCTGCGTCACACGCACGTCTGTCGTATGTGCTGAGCACTTCTGTCTTGCGTACTCCTGGCGTTCTAAAAGACGCAGAATGGTTGTAGTAAAGAATTGTCCAGTCAATTCTTTGCTGCGTGCAGTCTACGTTGTGGTTGCGTCAACCAAAATTGTACGTTGCACGTGCATGCATCGCACGACTACACGTACGTTTTAGACACAGACCGCACGCTGGAGCATGTACGACCGGTTGTAAGAGAGGCTTCTGATTTTACAGGTCAAGTGATTTTTTTTGTGACAAACATTTATTCGGGGAGCATAATTATTAACCTGCCTATGTCTGCTTTTGCTATTGATGTGCATCTTTTGATTCAAAGTCAAGGACATATTTCATTAAATTCAAGGTCATTTTCAAGTTAAAAAAAATATGAATGGAAAGTTCAATTGTCCCGACATGCTTTCACATCTAAGGTTCATATTAAATCTCATATTACAGAAATATGATGTTAGATACAAAAAATGCTTTCAAATTACGTAAATTTTCATGCCTGCATATAATTATCTAAAGAGTTTGGTTATGTTGTTTTGTTTTAATCCATCTGTCATGCAGTCAGTAAAATTGCAAAACACATGAAAACATAAGATTGTCATATTCTCCAAAAGTATGAAACATGCAAAGTACTAACATGGCATTTACCCTGGTTCTTCTTTTTTTTTATTAAAAAAAAAAACAACATTTCTGAATATTATCCTGTATACACCCTTATCCACACTTAACCTACAACTTAATCAAATAACTTCCCAGAAAATACTTACATTTTCCTCTAAATTTAATTTGATCTTTTGAATGCAGACTAGGGCTGAAACGAGTACATGAGTGCTACCACACGGATGCAGATTTATTACCCATTACTTGATGGTTAATTTTGACTTAATTTTTTTAATGATGATTTAATATATCTAGACAGTCAAAAGCTTAAGGAATGATAAAGTAAGTGCACAATGTATTGCCAAGGATCACATAGATAGGGGGACTCATTTCCCAAATCCACCAATGGGAACATGCAGGCCAGTTGACTCGGCCGATGTGAATTGCTCCTTTACTAAAAATGGATTCAGCTATAATCTAAATTCATGAATTATCCATTTGTGCGGGTACCTGGGTACCTGCCGTTAAAATTGTTAGAATAAGTCTGATCTAGAAAAGCAAATTATGAAATTATGAGTTTACCGAACATAGTAACAAAGATTTTGTGCTTGCATAGCGACATATTACAATACTGTACTTAATTAATGTCTACTTTGTTTTTGATTTTCAAACACTATTACTGATAAAAATATGATATAGATCTACTTTGATTCCCTTTTCAACTTTTATCCCATTTTAACAGAATGCTGATATAATCTTAATGACTGAAAACTTTAAAACAATAAAGCTGTTTATCCAGGGACAATTGATGGAACAGCTTCAAATATTTTCAAAAAAAGCTTTGTCATTGACAAGTTGATAAGTAACATTGGCTTAATTTGAAATCAAAAGCTGCAAACTGATGATATGTAGGCTGACAAACTTGACATTGTACATGTACCATTTTATTATACAAGAGCACTATCATGGTCCTGAACTAAGATGATATGAGTCTCAGTTTCGGATCAATTGATATTTGTGACATTAAGACTGAAACAAACTTATGATCACCACTCACCAACACTGTTTCCAGGTTTTGTCTTGATTGGTCACTATTTGTGTTTATCATAGAAAAAACAAAGTTAAAACCAGTAAATGTGTCAATTTTAAGGGCAGTGAGTTTTTGTCCAATTATACTGAAATTCAGATTCATTCAAGATCTTGTACTCTTCAACATTGTGTCCAAGTTTTGTCTTGATCTTTTCAATATATTATCTGGTTGATTGAGTGAAAAGAAAGTCACAAATGGCAACTTGTCAAATTCAAGGACAGATTACTCAGCAATTTCTTGTTCTATTATGCTGAATATCAAACTAATCCAGGATCATGTGGTAATCAATACCATGTCCAATATTCATCTTGATGGGTTATTATTTATGATGATTAGAGTGAAAATAAAGTCGAAAACAGCAAATTTGTCAAATTCAAGGGCACATAACTCAAGACCTCCTAGTCGCATTGAGCTGAAAATCACTTTTGTCTGATATCTTATAGTCACCAACATTGTAAAGAAGTTTTGTTTTGTTTGGTCTACAATTGTAGATATTTAGAGTATAAACAAAGTCAAAAACAGTCAAATATGGCCATTTGTCAAATTCAAGGGCACATAACTCATGACTTCTAGTTTTTATCGGACTGAAAATCAATGTCATCTGTGGTTTTATAGTCACCAACATTGTGTACAAGTTTTGTCTTGATTGGTTAATAATTGTAGAAACTAGAGCGTAAATAAAGTCAAAAACAGTCAAAAGCGGCCATTTGTCAAATTAAAGGGCACATAACTCATGACTTCTTGTTTGGATCAGACTGAAAATCAAACTCATTCCGGATCTTATGGTCCCCAACATTGTATCCAAGTTTTGTCTCGATTGGTCAATAATTGTAGATGCTAGAGTAGAAATAAAGTTGAAAACAGTTGAGTTACAATAGTTTTGCACTAACAAATTTCTTTCAATTGAGATACAATATTTTTAAAATTCTAAATATCGTTTTAATTATACAGAATTGAAACCCGATATTAGAACATATGATGTATTCCTTCCTTAAGATTCAGAAAATGCAAAAAAGTGAATTTCTCAAAAATAGGTAGTTACAATAGTTTTGCACTGGGCCCTCGAACTACATGTATATACTACATGTATAATGTTTTATGTGTTACTAAGTTAACATTGCAATCGTAAGTTACACACAACAGGATTTTGAAGCGATATTCCCATAAACCTTTATATCAGACCACTCGATTATCGATATATGACACAGTTGTCAATGTAGACAGGTTCGACTATTTCGTATCCAAGGATACAGAATCCAAGGGAAGTAATTGATGCGGCATATTTTGTGTATTGGTAAAATCGATAATTTGGCTGCTGGTTTGCAATGCGTTAATGCTTTCCCTCACGTAATGACTTTTTTGTATTGTTTTTAAACCATTTCCGAGCGATTTATAAGGATGAACTGCGAACTCGTAATTTTTTTGAGATTATCCTTTAAAAGTAGGTCAAACTCCAAGGTCAAGGTCACAAGGTCCAAGGTCATGGTTAAATGTGAACGATGTTGATAGGAGGTATCTATGTGTGAGATATCAAAGCTGTATGTGTAAAAGGACACGAGATATAGGCAAGGTTAAGAATAAAGTGTAAAAATCAACAAAGGGCAATAACTCCAGGAAATTGATTGGCAGAGTTACAGTTCTTGTGCACTGCACCTCTCCATAATGAAATCTATTCACCTGTAAAGTTTCATGATTCTACCTTACATATTTTTTGAGTTGTGCTCCGGACAAGAATCAAGTTGTAAAATCAACAAAGGGCAATAACTCACAAAATTTGATCGGCAGAGTTACCGTTCTTGTGCACTGCACCTCTCCATAATGAGACCAATCCACCTGTAAAGTTTCATGATTCTACCTTACATACTTTTTGAGTTGTGCACCGGACAATAATCAAGTTTGAAAATCAACAAAGGGCAATAACTCAAAAAATATGATCAGCAGAGTTACGGTTCTTGGGCACTGCACCTCTCCATAATGAGATCTATCCACCTGTAAAGTTTCATGATTCTACCTAACATAGTTTTTGAGTTATGCTCCGGACAAGAATCAAGTTTGAAAATCAACAAAGGGCAATAACTCAAAAAATTTGATCAGCAGAGTTACGGTTCTTATGCACTGCACCTCTCCATAATGAGATCTATCCACCTGTAAAGTTTCATGATTGTACCTTACATACTTTTTGAGTTATGCTCCATACAAAAATCAAGTTATAAAATCAACAAAGGGCAATAACTCAAAAAATTTGATCGGCAGAGTTACAGTTCTTGTGCACTGCACCTCTCCATAATGAGATCTATCCACCTATGAAGTTTCATGATTCTACCTTTAATACTTTTCGAGTTATGCTCCGGACAAGGTTTGGTTTACGGACAGACCAACGGACCGACCGACCTTCCGACCGACCGACACTTGCAAAACAATATACCCCCATTTTCTTCGAAAGGGGGCATAATGATCACACGATGCTGCAGACATCAATTTTAAAAATTTTCATTTTGCAGTCAAAGCAAATTCTTCATTTTTCACAATATTTTTTAAAGCATTTAATTTGTTGGGAGTCAAAAGGCCTCCTTAGGTGGGAATGGTTTGACCTTTTCCCAAACAACAAAATTTGTTTTAGGATGTTCCAATTCGAAAGCTGCAGTAGGCGAATAAATAGAGAAGGTTACTAAAGGTGCAATTTGTCAATAATATAGCATAGAAAATATTGATGAAAAAAAAAGACAAGAGCTTCGCAGTGCAGCGCATATACGCCCGAGAGGAGCTTTTCAGTAAAATTGGCATTTTTTTTCAATTCAAGGGCAGATAATTCAAACATGAAAAGTTATCAAAATTTTGTTTGCACAACAAGACACCAGAGATTCATTGTGGCTAGTTTGATTAAATTCTGGTTGAAACTGTAGAAGTAGCACACAGGAGAAAATGGGCATTTTTGAGAAAATGGGCATTTTTCCTTATATTCAAGGGCAGATAATTCAAGAACGAAAACAGTTATCTAAATTCAGTAAGTGATGTGCACAACTAGACACCATGGAGATTCACTGTGACAAGTTTGATCAAATTCTGATCAAAACTGTAGGAGGAGTTGCGCACACAAGAAAATGGGCATTTTTTTAATTCAAGGGCAGATAATTCAAGAACTAAAAGAGTTATCTGAATTCCGTAAGCGAGGTGCACAAATAGACACCATGGAGATTCATTGTGGCAAGTTTGATCAAATTCCGATCAAAACTGTAGGAGGAGTTGCGCACACAAGAAATTGCTAACAGACGGACAGACGGCCGGCCGAGCAAGGCCATAACATAATACGACCCTTCGGGTGCATAATAAAAATGCTGATTATCAGCATTTTCTTCTATTGCCACAATGTTTTCCAAAGGCTTTCTTCATAGCAACGTTTTTTCTCATACCAAATTTTAGCTTTGTATGTCAAATACTTTTGGAGAAAAGGCCATGTAGTTTTAATAGTTTTCATACAGACAGATGGACACAAGTAAAACAATATGCCCCCGATATTTTGATATGGGGCATAAAAATACTGTATAATTTACCAAATGATATAATACAGAGGTAGTTCCAGGTTATCTCCATTATTTTCAACTCAACATATGACGAGAAATGGTCGAATTTTTCTTCAAAACAATGAAAAACTTATGAATTGGGAATTTTCTTTTTAGATTTTGGAAAAAAATTAACCTTTTTTGGCATTGGGAACGGGTCCGTAAAACAAAGGAGAAAACATGTTGCATAGGGACATCAAAACCAGGGGCCCATATTATCAACAATCTTACAACCATGTTTTTGT
Organism: Fragum sueziense; assembly: GCA_963680895.1. Classification (NCBI taxonomy): domain Eukaryota; kingdom Metazoa; phylum Mollusca; class Bivalvia; order Cardiida; family Cardiidae; genus Fragum; species Fragum sueziense. The sequence continues at coordinate 21,702,666 of OY804597.1, forward strand.
GTAAACATGTAAAAAGACATCTGATTGCACGAGAAATCAGATTGGGCCAATCAGAATTGTTGTTACAAGTAGTTAATAAGTTATGAAAAATATAATCATTTGATCGTTGATAATACAGGCCAGTGATTATTTTACAAAATTGCAACAGTGAGTCCTGGGACTCGCTACCCCAAAATTTTATGAGTCCTCTTGGAAATTTATGAGTCCCACTATTTTGACAACTTTCGATAACTACCGAAAACAACAGCAACAAATTAAAGTGTTTATTTAATATATAATTTTTTTCAGAACTATGCAAACATCTTAAAAACAGACTAGAATTCCACTAACATGAGTTTTAACTTGTAACACATGATTGTGACACATGTATGAGTACGACTAGAAATTTGACATTATGACTAGAATGCATTCAGTCTCAGATGAAGTTTGACTTGTTGCAAGCTATTTCTTCATTTTCCACAATGTTTTCCAAAGCTATTTTCTCGAAGCTATTTTCTTGAGGGGAGTCTAAAAGAGTCAATGTGTGGTAATGGGTTAATAAATCTTTCCAAAATAACAAAATTTCAGAGAGGTATTTCTGCTGCACTAAACAAAATGAATTTGAATAGAAAATATTGAGGGACAAGAAGAAATTGAATTATGATCGGAGAGTTCAATACATGACGCTGCAAGGTCGTCGTCATGAAATTGGTGCATTTTTAACCATCCCATTCTGTTTATTGGCGTCTGCGCAAATCTTACAGAACACAAAGTTGTTATCTTTATCATATGCCAGCTAACTCACCGTGTCCAATTGTTACCGGGGGTTGTGGTTTTCGTAACGCTGAAAGCGTGGTGTATAACGCCGGTTTGTGGTGCAAAACAGAGGCAGGACACCACCAAGGTAAGAAAATTGAAAAATTGAACCGATGAAGTTTTTTCTTTGGGAATGAGACTAGGCCGAGGCTCATCTCAAATGATTTCTTGACCCCTAGCAATGTCTGTTTTCTTCGAGAAAGTTGCAGTTTTCTCTATCATTCCGTGAATGTAAGGCATTTCAGGCGAAATCAACTCAGCTTGCCCGCCTGCCTCTGTTTTGCACCACAAACCGGCGTTATACACCACGCTTTCAGCGTTACGAAAACCACATCCCCTGGTAACGATTGGACACGGTGTAACTGTAAAGGGTGCTTGACTCGTTTTTCTGAACCGTCTTTCGAAGTGTTCTCATTCATCTGAGTACCATTTTTCGCGGCCGTTTCTACGGTCTGACCCTTATTAAACAGACCGCTGATCGTCCTTTGTTTGGCATCAGAGAGAGGATTAAGTTTTTTTCGGGGGTACCGTACTTTCGTTTTTAGCCCGCGTGAGTAAGCGCTGATTGGCTGTAAATGCCTTGAAAGACCAATGAAAAATCGATTTGACTTTTTGGACCTGGGTCCCCGCGCTGCATGTTTATCAAAATGCATCGTAGTTGAGGAAGGAAACCAGCCGAACCAGTGTTTAAGTAAATTATCATCGGTGTGCATTTGCTCCATTATACGATGTACGAATAAATTTCGAAGTTTTGTTTGACGACAGGACTCGTCAACTATAAAATGTTTGCGTCCGCGGGTTTCACATCTTCCAATAATATGCGTCCTCCGCGGATTTTGTGCGAGATAATCGCAGGACGCGCAGGTAAATGAATCACTGCAGGCCCTAGAACTTTCTTGTTTGGTAAGGGGATACTTACAAAAGTTATGCCCTTTGGGCTGCCATTTTATCATAGTATATTCCAAACCAGCTCCAAGGAAAAAGAAGAAGGGCAGGTGGCGGTAGATACCAAATGTCTCTTTTCCAGGAACTGTGGCAAGAATCCTTCCAAGTAGTCTGCTGGTAAACATTCTATTATTCACAGCTCATCACCTCCTAGTCTTTCTCAGTATCTATAGAATTACAAGAAAACAAGATGTGTTTGTGAAACATGAATGCCCCAGAAATGGCAAAGTAAGTTTTGATGTTAGTTTTCCGGTAAAGGCTTAAGGGTTCAAGAGTGACATTGAGGAAGGTCATATTGCATGGAACAGATAGATATCATTGAAAGAAGGTTACATACCAAATTTGAGTTTAAGTTTTTGGACAGACATACTGATGGACTGATCAGGGTGTACAGTAAGGTTTAACCCTTTCGTTTGCAGAATTATTTCCCAGAAATGACCTTTTTCCCTATTTCCAAGCACTTCATGTATACAAATGCATAATAGATAGATTTTATTTGCAGAAAACCCATAAACCTATATATCATTGGAAAGGTTATTCAATTTCCTTTAACAATATGATGAGTAACTGATAGAAAATTTTCATCTCATCAAAATTTCTACCTCTAGCCCCATGACCCCTGTCAGGCCCCCTGCCATGACCCCCGACCACCCGCACCCCTACGATTTGGGACTGGATTCGGTTTAGGGTTATCGGAATCACTATCAGGGTCACTATTCGAAGTCTCTGAAACATTTCTAATGTTCAAATCACCTTTTTACACCCCAAAAAATCAGTGTAGTCGCTATCATCATAGTCCGGCACTGACATGATGAATCGCCGGACCTCTTCTGCAGAATATTGAACCCTCCTGGCCATCGTTACAGCTAATAAAACCCCAAAAACTGTGCTTTTCTTCACATTTTACGAGAAAACATTATTGT